>JARYGA010044108.1:0-62781 GCA_030545235.1 Helianthus tuberosus
TTTATGTAGGCTTTAGAATTCTTCAGTTTTAGTGTGTTTTCTGGCACTTTCCGGCACCTAAATCGTCACTAGGAAGGCAGTTTTGTTATCCCTACTTTCCTACACTCTATTCTAGTGTAACTCTTGTTTCTAGGCTCATTCTGTGTCTTAACATCATGTCTGTCTGAACTCCCGTCAGTACTTCTAGCTTGTCTGATAACTGTGCTAATTTTGTTCTGTGCATTAATTGAACTACACTATGTTGCATGTAATAATGATAAACAGTCTTGCAACATGAAATGCACTTGTATGTATATGACAGTATTTAGGAAATCATTCGTTTTGTTCATTCAATCATGCACAGTCATTAAGGTACAATTTACTGTTCATTATTGTACGGAATACATGGAAAAGTGCCAGTTGTCACAATACATACTTCATACATGCTCATACATTTAATTTCGTGAAACATTTTATACAATATTCGTAATTCTTGGAAACTATGTGTCAAATTTGCAAAATCATGAAATACGTGAATAATATGTCTTTTGGATGCATATGATGCTTAATTACGACCTTCATACACTTAATCATACTTCATTATACTTGTTTTATGTTAATGATACTTGATAAGCCCTTAAACTATGCTTATATGTCATAACAAACCCTTAAAACCCTAAGTATAAACTTAAGGGGCCTAAAATGTCAACATTTGAAACTTAAAACCCATCAGACCAGGCCTGGCGGCCCACGACCCGCATGGGTGTGGGCTTCACGGCCCGCAAGCCATCCGGATCCGAGAACAGCCCTTCCAGCCCATTTATTGGTCACCTTGGTTGGTTTTTGTTGCATCTTAAGTGTATGTCTTGCATTAATTAAGCCACCAACCCAACCCTAATCCATACCCTATAAAACCCAAGCCTCCTTCAAGCATTTTTCACTTTCCTAACACTCCAAAATCACTCTCAATCACTCAAAAATGCAGCTGTGAACAGAAGCAAATCAGAATCATATCATCTCACAAAAGTGAGCATAACTCACTTATTTCTTAACCTTTTTCCTTGATTCTTCTTCCTACTTGCTTGGAACAACCTTAGGTATGTTTCCAACAGGTTTTGCATGGAATACCAAGGCTGGAACATCACCATATAAGGCTCCAAACTTTCTGTTTTGATTAAACTTTACTAAACTAGCTTGAACTTGAGTTATCTCATACACATTCCCATGTCCTTATGCTCATAATCACTTCTATGGTTGATGTTTCTGTGATTATAGGACTAGCTTGGGCTATCCTACTTGAAAAATCCACACATTACTTGATGATTTCTTAGATTAGTTGTAGTTAACTTATTCTTTATTGTATGTTCATGACCCTCCTTGATTGTTTATAACAACAAGTGTAGTGGTGAACACCAAAGAGGTACCTAAATAGAAGACTTGTTCTTCCTACCTCCAACATGACTTATATGATATACAAAGAGGTTCCTAAATGGGGGATTCATCCTCCTACCTCATGCTTGACCTATATGACATAATGTATAACTATATAACACTTATATATTATCCCAATAATTGAACTTTTTATGATGAACTAGTGGTCATTTGTCAAGATAGTAGGTTATATCATCTAAGGACCATAATGCTTGTCACGATTCTATTGGGCATTTGACCCATGAAAACATCTAAACTCTTTTGAGTTTCATAGTGTCAAGAACAAGTATTATGTGTCCTAGGTGGTTATTTTCTTCGTATGTTTACTTTCATGTATTTTAAAATCCGAATCTTAATCTTCCGATGAACTCTCCATACTCACCCACCTATGTTTCTTCGTGTAGAAGGACGAGGTGCTCCCAACTAATCAACCAAACACTCTCGGAATATCAAGTGGAAAGCTTGCAAAACCGTGAGTATACTCGAACCCCCTCTTTTCGTTTACCAATTTTTGGGGTTTAACATGTTTACTTATGAAACTTACCCATGAACTTTATTCATAAATGCATAAACATTCCTATCACATGCTTGCATACTTGATTACTGGATACATTGAACTTGGGGTTATACGTTTTGTGTTAGACTTATCGTTAGCTTCGATCGAGCCTATTCTTGACATATATAGCACTATAGGATTAACGCACCACCCGTAGACTTGAGGTTATGTCATGAGCTTATTGCGTTTTATCATTGGTTTAATTTGTTAAACACATGCCGATTTTAATGTTTATCTTGTATCATTTGCTTGCCATGAGGAATCGTTTAAACTTATCTTTTTATGCTATGTATGTATCAAACTTGTATACTCGTCTTTGCTTTTGCATTAAACTTTATTTTAAACATGTTATAGGTTGAGGATGACGATGCTATGAAATGAAGTAGTGATGATGCTTAGATGCACATATAGACGTAATAGGTTGAATATGTTGTATCAAATGTTGTTATTATTAGGTTATGAACATGTTGTTATTTGAATTATTATGTAATGTTTGACAATTTGAAGTTATGAAATGGGTTTTATTTAATTATTGTCACAAAATAGCGTTATGTGTGATGAGCAATCTTTCTTCGTCCCACTCCGATGTTTCAGCCATTGGTTGGGGTGTGACAGATTGGTATCAGAGCCATAACTTTAGGGAATTAGGTAGAATTGCCATGTTCGACCTAGTCTATAGAAGGAACCATGTTTTTTACCATTATAGTTTCATGCTTAAAATATCATTCTTCCTACTTTGCTTTTTTCTCCTCTTTTGGTCTTAATACTTACATTATGTCTTTCCTAAGACATTTTACACAATACAGTTGAAGACTTGAAGACACACTTTATACAAAGATACGAGTTTACCAAAATAGGCGAGAAACCCTCAATTTGGTAAACGACTCTGTCACACCCCGACCGCGTAAAACAACAAACCGCGGAGGAAACGTCGGGGAGTGATGCGACATAATTATTGTTTCAACAACCATGGTAATTAAAGTTTTGTATTTTTAAGATTTAAGTTTACATTGTCTTAGAGTTCAAACAAAACATAACATAATAACTGTCTTTTAAGTCACTAAGGCCCAAGTCCGCCTAAGTGTAGCACAAACATCATCATGCATTAGCACCTGAAACACATGTGAAAATAGGTACGTCAGCATAAAAATGCTTGTGAGATACATAGGTTTTGTTTATGCAGGATTCATGACTTGTAAATAAAAGAAGAGTTTAATCAAAAATGTAGTCATGAACCTTGTAAAATGTTTTCCTTTATAAAATCATTTGAAAATCAAATAATAAATAAAGGATAATGCATGGTTAAATGAATAACCAAGTAAGATTGAATTTGTATAAAATATGTAATTTGTAAAACCATTTCGTGTTCTTGTATAAAATGTTTCATGTCTTGTCAAAGTGGTTTAGATAACGCAACAATGTATAATACAATAAAAGCACTTATATATAGGAAGTACCAGCGGCGTATCCACCATGCTTTTATCATATAACACATAGCCCCGTTACATAAGTCACTTATCAATAACCAACCAAAATGTCTTCTTAAATGTCAAAATGTTTATGTGTAAACCATGTTCAATGTCATGTGTGAAATGTATCATGTATAACCAAATGTAATGCATAGCAAGTAGAAAGTATCTACTCAAACTATGTGATAATGTCAATGTGAAAACAAAAGTCATGTATGGTGAATAACTAGTAATTACTCAACCCCATAGGAAAATGTACAAAACAAAGTTTTTGAATAAACCTAAGTTTAAATCAAATGTTATGTTTTGCAGAAAACAATGCCTTATGATTACAAACATTTATGCAGTAATGTTAATCGCATACATTCGAGCCTTGCGACTGTGGTGACAAACCCTTACACAAATTAAAGGTTTATCTAAGTTATGTATATCGGATTCTGTCATTCCCAACTTCCAAACAAACCTAGGAAGTCGGAAACGGGATTAGTCAAGTCCTATGGTACTATTACATACTACCGAGCGGCGTGATCAATGTTAATGAATGTATTATTGTCCCGATTAAACACACCAAATGTCATAACCAATGTGGCATGTGAAAACCATGTACTAGGTATGCTAAGTAAACATACATAGTAGAAATGTTCATGAAATCAATGTGCTAGCATGCTCAGTAAACATACATAGCAGAAATGTCATGTAAAACAATGTGTCCATATGCTAAGTAAACATATGCAACAAATGTGTCTAATGAAATCAGTGTGCTAGCATGCTTAACATACATAGCAAAACATATTTGAAAGCATGTACTATATTTGTACTAGGTGAAACTAGCATATTTATGTCATAAAAGCAATGAAAACACGAAAGTAACAAGTATGCACATGTGTATCACCCCAAAGTATTTGAAAGCGGTAAAAGAGGGGACTATGTACTCACTTGGGATTGCTTATTAGTCTTGGGAATAAGACCAATTTAAGCTCCAAGGATCACGGAATCAACAAAGCACCTAGTATAGGTAACTATGTTAATAATCGGATTCTAAACCAGGAGATAGGATAGAATGATGTTCTATAAATCAAATGAGTAATTGAACTCATATGGTATGATTTAATAGAGCTAACATTCTGATTTGGAAGTCTACCTAAGTGCTTTTGACCGGTTTCGACCCGTTATGGTAATATAAGCTACTATAACGCGTCGGTTGCGTAAAACTATGGTCGGATGGTTATCTAATTGCTATGTCAAGTCTTACATTCCCAATTACACTTAAATATGTTACCATATCAGTTTAGATGTCAAAAATATGTTCACATACGCACAATATGGATTTATGCTACAAAAGGGCATTTTGGTCATTTCCTATGGGCATATAAGCTACTTAACAAACAACTAACCAATCCTATGTGATCATAAGGTATAACCTCAGAGGTTATTCCCTATGCAACTATGATCACTAAATATGCTTGGTCGGATCCTAAAGATCGACCAAATGGGTCGGGTTCGAAAGTCTAAGCGGTTGTTTAGACCGCTTAGCTTACGACCCTAAACAAGCACTAAACTAGTAGTGACGAGTTAAACATGTCAAAACATGTTTAACTAACTTATCAAACTGATTTGGTATCAAAACAAAATGTTTTGATACCTAAAAGTAGTTCCGTTGCAAAATGCGTGCTAAACGCATTTTTACCGAAACTTTGACTCGTCACTACACCTAGTTAACGTGGTAATCAGTAGGTATAATCGCTAAGGATTATAACCATCGTGATTACAATCACGTTACAAAGTTCAAACGAACTTTGTGTTGACCATTGACTGGTCAAAGCTGAAAGTCAAACACTGTTTGACTTTCACGCTAGAAAAGCGATAAAAGAACGAAAGAAGCTTACAAAGGGACCAAGCTAGGGAGAACTTGATCTAAATAAGCTTAGGTATGAAGTTATAACCTCAACTTAGAGAAAACCAGATCAAGGGTGAGTGAAATGGATTGAATGCATGGCTATTTATACTTGTTGGAGGTTCACAAGATCAAGACAAGTGTTTATGTAACCTCCAAGCAAGAAATCCTAGCCATACTTGTGTTAGGGGCCAGCTAATTTACTTGGGGAGGTGTTAACTTGGTTAACACACAAAGAAATTGGCAAGAACAGCCCCTGAAGTATCAACAGTTTGCTAAAAATGGATTTCTGTCGCTGGGCCTTCTGTCGCACCCCGCGTAAGATGGGGGACAGGTCTACGCGGCCTGCGACCTCCCATCAGTTCAGCAAATGTTTCAACTTTGATAGCTTTGGTCCCTGCACATGCATAAGCCCATTTTTGGCACTTTTAACCCCCGTTAAGCCATTTTCAAGGCCCTATAAGGTAGTCAAAGTATAGAGGACACAAAATATGCTCGGAAAATCCACAGATGTCGGTTCGTTTGGTCGTACGGTCGCGTTATTCGTCTAATTACGATGAAACTTGAACGGACGTGAAAACGATGCAAATTAAGAGACGAATGGTATTTTTGCATGCCGATCACTAAAATAAAAATATTTTAGTGTGTACAAAAATTTTGGATGTCCAGATGTGGTCAGAACGTAAGATATGCGCGTAAATGCAAACTTACGTCGTTTTTGACACTTTTAGTCCCTGTAAGATCAAATAAGCATATTTTCGCACACCGAACCACTCAAAGCTTATTAATAAGCTATGTTTAGGTTATTTATGGTATGTTTAGCTTATGATCATGTTTCGGACTATATGTTGCCTTACGAAATGGCAGACTTTTGCAGTTTGACGCAAATAGTCCCTGTGAGCTAATAAACTTGTTTTTGTCATACCAAACCCTTTAAAAACTTATTTCTAAGTTATGTAAAGGTTATTTAAGGTATGTTAAGCTTATGTCACTATTCCAGAGTGTTCTTCGCATTAAACTGATTATGTTTACGCATCGGTTTGCTTATAACTTCCCAGAAAGTGATATAGAGTTTAAAATCGATCAAAAATCAAAACGAGCAAAATGTCAAACATAAATAACAAACATTGGGATCAAAACACATTGTTTTATTAATATTGGATTGTTTAGAGTTTGTACAATGATTACACAAGCACAGATGTCACAGACTCTCATCCTGCTTATACTTTATTTTTGTACGAAATTACGCCATTAGTTAGGAGTGAAATTCACATCTTAATGGTAAATTTCCAATTCAAACACTAGTGGACCCTCTTCAAAGTGTCGAAATTATATTTTGACCCGACGAGTACCAACCAAATTAGTGTACGAAATCGTCAAGTTAGGGGTGAAACCCGCACCTTGTCGATTAAGTCCCATTTCTTGATTTTCAATCTCGCCAAAGTTTCGATAGTTCCAATCAATTAGAGACGTGTAGTAACTGAAAGGGTAAGATACTGTTAATCTCTTCTCGACGAGAGTATCTTACCTATAGGCCAAAGCACGTTTCTCTAATTTGAAAGGACTTTCTATTCACTTTGGAATAGTTGACGTTTCTCTACCCGAAACAATCCCATGTTTTATGAGCCTCTCTTTTATATGATTCAATTTATATGTGATTTAATACTTGTTACCTCGTTCGTTTCAAAACCATTACACAATTCGCATGTCACGCGCAATTAAATACAATAATAACTCTCGAGTACAAACTAAATTTATACTCTTTTACGCATTCATACGTGTTTGTACTTGTTGAATACTTGTCGAATACATGCGAATTATGTGAATTATATGTGATACGTGAACGCTTACATGCTTATAAATGCAAAAACCTTGTTTTAAAATTTATGATCAAGTCTCATCCTTTCCTTTTCTTTCGAACTTCTAGATGGCATCTCCAAGCTCATCAAAGAAGACCAAGCCAAAGAAAGGTTCCAACAACGACTCCATCTCTAAACAAGAGCTATGTTTTGGTCAAAAATTACCGAAGCAATTAAGTGATCAAATTAGTTAAGTGAGGTAGTGTGCTAAGAAAGTGTGTTGAAAATATGTTGATTAAGTTGTTTGCAAAAACAGTTTCTAGGATACGGCTCAGGATATTGAGCTGTATCTACGATCAAACTATGAGCAAAAAGTAAAGGGGGTGACACAAGATATACAAGGAAAGCCCTTGATCAATCTGGATCACCGGCACAAAACCTCGGGAGCTGACAATTGCAGTTGCCTTGTTCTTCTTATTGCTTTAAACATCAGGATACAGTGCAGGATATTGATCAGATCGCTAAGTGTTACAATGCTTTTTGTGAGAATGAAAGTTGCGAGAGAGAAAAGTGTTGGAAAGCAGTGAGTGTTGTGATGTCCTATTCGATCCGATTTATTCACCTATTTATAGCTAGCAAACGAAAACAAAATCTCCTATAAGTATGGGATGCCTTTGAATATTCTTTAGTAGCTGTTGGAGACCAGGTAAAGCGGGTTCAACGTCCTTCTTTGAACAACTTAGAGCAAGTCTTCAGGAGAAGAGGTCCTCATGAACGTTGCAAGCTTGGACTCATATTCCTGCACATAATCCGTTAGTGATCCTCAGGATATCATCCAGGATGTTACCAATATCCTGAATGAGTATCCCGGGCATGAACATATATCATGAAACTAAGATATAACTTAAGATATTACCCAGGATATGGGCTCAGAATTTCACCCGTAACAATTGTCCCCAAAAATGTTACCGTTAGGTATCCTGATACTAACGGTTACATTTTTTCACGATAAACGAGGCAATTAAGAGATTAGACTCATGATGTGACCGCTTGTAACCATGCAGCCTATATTTACTCATTGCTCCCCTATATCTTATCATGTTTATCCCCATTTAACCTTTACCGAAGAGAAAAAAGGTAAATACTTCTCTCTCTCAATTCCAGCTTCTTTTTTCGTTCTGCTCAATATTCTAGCGACAATATGGCAAGGTAGACAAGATCCAGCTCCGGCGATTCTGTTCCACGTTTATCCACCAGAATATTCTCCAAGATCCGGAGAAGGAAATATGCACCTTTGATAGTGCACACTTGTCAGCCCTTAAAACCTCTGGCATCTTCCCGAAAGGGATGGTGTTCTGGCCATTTGATCGGGAAATCCAATCAGATATGGTTTCCGATGAGTGGTTATGCTTCAATGCTTTTCCTTTTACCTTAGGGTTACAATTTCCTTTCTCGGACTTTATCACCGAGTTCTTTAATGTTACCAAAATCTGCTTTAGTCAGACAATGCCGATGCTCTTGCGAGTTTCGTCTGTTCTTGACCAGATCAAGAGAAATCATATTCCTGACCTCTCCGTTCATGACCTCCCCCTAGCATATCGGCTTAAATGCCATGGTTCCTGTAGATTCTTGTTCTATTCTACCTCCGGCGATCCGCTGATACTTCGTGCCACCAGGAATGAGGAGAAATGGCAATCCAAATTCTTCTTTGTAAAAAGAGACTCAATCCCTGGTGGAACGGAATATCCGGTGAAGTGGTTAAGAAAGGGTAGGATTTAGGGTCCTAGGATGATCCTGTCTTGTATCCTGCTTTATATCTTGAGCTAATCAACTTTTTTATTGTCTTGTACACAACTGATTTTAGGAAGCTTGCACCTCCCCTAGCTGATTCACAGAAGAGAATTGACGCTATCAGACTCCTCCCAGAGGCTGAAAGAAGTTTTAACCCGTCTCCACCATCTCCAAGCCCTCTTTCCAGTGCAAACATGTCTGGTAATGATCCTGCACGATATCCTCCATACATGTTTTTAGTTGATATATTTAGGAAAGAATTTCACTCCCTGTATGTAGACTCCAGCAAAGTTCCAATCCTCCTTGATCTTGACGAGCTCGATAGTTACCCCACTCCAGTTATTGTCAAGAAAGAGACTTCTGCCGCTACCAGCTCCAAGCCGCTCCCGGCTCCTATGCCCAACACGAGGACTCGTGCTTCTGTGACACCCCAGGGAAATCTGGAAAACAACGCAACTTAACTAGCTTCCTCAGTAACCACGCGCTAAATTTCGGGACGAAATTCTCTTAACAGGAGGAGAATGTGACAACCCTCAAATTACATGTAACCATACAGTTTATTAATGATAAATAAAGTGCTTGATGACTGTGCTAAATCATTTGACTGCTCTCTGATATCTGTGTATTACTTACATGTATTTGTTAACATACTAGTAATGTACAGAAAAGTTACTAAATAGTCTTGTATAATTTCCTAAGTGTTAGAAATTAAAAACGTTACAAAAATATATATATAAGACGCTTTACGAATTAATTAAGCAGTTTAACGGAACGACACCGAACCGAACAACCGGACTTTACCCGGAACACAAATATATTATTAAAAACATTGTTTTTCTTTTCTGAGCCAGTTAGGGTCCCCGAATACCCTAACACCCGTGGTAAATTACAACACACTAGTAAAAGGGTTTAACCTCCTAAACTAACTAACCAAAAACTACTTAACCAATTAGTTCAAATCCAACCCAATTAGCCCCCCTTGAACGAGTTCGGTCCCCCATGTGGGGACACCCCACATGTTTTTGATTATATAAATCCCTTGTGTCTAATATCTTGGAGACATCTAGCCCATTGGGTAATTAGGAAGGTTGGATTATAAATGGGTCCAAGAGGTTAAACACTTCTTTCATTCATCACTTAACAAATCAATACATCTTGCTCCCTCCCTTCTCTTGCTTACTGCCGAGAGCACTCACATTCACCCACACACTTTTAAAATATTAATCAAGCTATTCCAAGCATATACTAGTGTGAAGGATCTCATACGAGGAAGCCCGGTGCTTGCGGATTGCTAAGGACCTCACTACGACGCTTTTAACCACTCGTTTTTCGCCTAGTTTCTCCCCTAGCCTCGAGCTAGTAGTAAATGACTCTAAACCTCTTCTTGATCTTGTCTAGAGTGGATAATAAAAGTTTCGTCGGTTAAAAATTTCGAACATATGAAATCAAAGTCTAAAAGTTTACTAAAGTAATGAACAAGGTGGTTAATGGATGAATATGTGTGTAAATCATGTAGATCTTGTGTGATTATGATGATTGGGTGATTATCTGATGCTTTACTGAATGATATTAGTATATGATGTTGTTGTGGTCACTAAACTCGTTAACGGAATCGATCGAACATGATTTAGATGGTTAAACACTTTAAATCAGAATCTGTCTAACTTTTACAGCCCACTTCTGTTGGCTGTAAACAGGTCTTAACCTCAACGAAAAATCGATATTTTGAATCTAAAATATGTTATTATGAAATACGGTTCTAATGGCACCGGAATCGTAATTTTTGGACTCCGTTTACTATTTTTAAAGTGTTAATTTGTAACAGCTACTTAAGCTGAATTTTGACAGCAATAAATGGGCGTCGTACTTTCGGTCATAACCTGAGTTTTGTGATGAATCGGACCATGAAAATTTTACTGTAGATGATAACTGAAGTATTTGTAATTACCCCACTGGAATTTCGCAAATCGGACTTACGATGAATTTGTAATAAATTTTTTCGTGGACTGTGGTCAGAAATACATAAATCTGAGTTCAGTCCCGAATATGAATTTTTATAAAATATTGGTGATAAACCGGACCCCGATATTTTTACACAATAAAATATGGAATGTTTATGATGTTCTATAAAAATTTGGGAATTTTTGGAATAATCTAACTATTTTATTTAAATGTCCGAAAACAGCCGGTTTTGAGTATTAATGCTGAAACGACATAAGTAGTGATTTGCGTGTCTAAATGTCGAGTATGCTATCTGTGAATGATTTAACATGTTATATATGTTATGTGCATTATCGTATGTTTGATTTTGAGTGGGGAATGGACGGGAAACTTAGATGGGCATAAACCGTTACAGTGATGCATGTAGTGTGATAGATACGTGTAGGAACTTTGTGTTCTATTTGAAAACCACTAAATAACTAACTGGTAAATCATACTAGGACGTGATTGACCGACCTTGACTGTTAGCTATATCTGAGAGTCTAACCGAGCAAACCGAGGTGAGTTCACACCCTTACTAAGGCATGGGATTCCCGGTGGTTGGGAATGGGATTGAATAGCTATTTATATTATCAACACTACTAGACTACCTACTACTGTCCTCGGATTGGGAAGGGCACGTACGTAAAACCTACGTACACTCATACTCACTACTGTCCTCGGATTGGGAAGGGCACGTACGTAAAACCTACGTACACTCATATTCACTACTGTCCTCGGATTGGGAAGAGCACGTACGTAAAACCTACGTACACACATACTTACTACTGTCCTCGGATTGAGAAGGGCACGTACGTAAAACCTACGTACACTCATACTTAACACCGTCCTCGGATTGGGAAGGACACTTATGGATACGCCTAGTCTAGTAACATACATAATGGGAAGCCCCCACTGATTATGGTTATAGGTTTGGGTAATGAAAAAGGAACTGGATAATCATACTTTCAACTACGGGGTAACCCCCACGGCAATTAAGCCAACGAAAGTCAAACCACGTTTTTCAGAAACAACTTAAAACTAAACAACCAAACGTGAACTCACTCAACTCTGTTGTTGACTAGTTGTTACATGCCTTACAGGTCGCTAAATGCTTGGAGCTTGCACGGGGAAGGAGTCGTTGTGGAACATGGGTTGTTATATCCCATACTTAATAATTGAACTTTATAAACCTATGGAACTTATGTTTGAGACTTTAAACTTATGAACTGTGAACTTATGTTTTGAACTCACGTTTATGCTTCCGCTGTTTAAACCAAACAAGGTTAACTAGCTTTGGTCACCAATCGTATTATGTTTGGTTTTATTTACTTAATTGAATTGTTCAATATGATTGGTGGCTCGATCCTGGTCACGTCACGCCTCCAAGCGGTGGTACTCCGCATGGTGGATTTTGGGGGTGTGACAGCTTCCACCACAAAAAAGAGGAAAGGTTCCGAAGTTAGTGCCCCAGGCTCTGAAGGGTTCTCCTATGAAGAACTTAGCTTTTCTGACTCCTTGGAGCCGATGACATCCTTCCTCAACAAGGTAATATCCTGCGACTATATCCTGCACATATAACCTGATAGGATATCCTGACAGGATATCCTGGTTAATATATTTTAACTCATACCTGAATTTTGACGTACAGGGCCTCCAACATCTGGTCCACCTTTACACCGATGCTTGCAGCATGAACGCGTTCCAAGAGGCCAGGATCAAACAGCTCAAGACCACTGTTGCCGACCAAGGGGCCATTGCCGACGTGAAGACTTGGCATTACGAGGACAAGCTGAAGAAGGTCACCCAGGATGCTGAGATCAAACTGGCTACCATCCAAATGGAGCATGAACAGACCATGGTCTCTTTCTGGGAATGGATCAAAGCCTCTGCCATCGTCTCTCTGCTACAAGCTCGCATTAAGATGGCTTATGAGGCCAAGGAGACTGGACTTGAGTGCCCATCCTGGCCGGTTGAATCCTGGGTGGCAAAGCTGAAGGAGCTTGGAGGCAAGGCTGTGCCATATCCTGCTGAAGCTGGTGAATCCTCTAAGTCAGCAGAGGTGGTGGACAAGGCTGGAGAAGAAAAGGATGTTGGGACGAATGCTGCTTAGGATGCTGCTCAGGATGCTGGGGCTGAGAAGACGGAGAAGGCTGGTGAAGATGCTGCTGTGTGAGGGCATTTAAGTGGGCGATGATGGATATTGATGCCTAGGCCGGAGCCCACTTTTTTAAATTTGATAATTGGTCTGTAACCCCAAAACAATTTACTTTTTCTGCACTTTACTTTTCCTGCATTTGAACAATATGATGGCCAAAGGTGGAGGGATCCTGAGTTTCAGGACGAAGCCCTTGGTCATCAATGTTAGTATGCTTTACTTTTGGACAATATAACAGTTGGAGGTGGATGAGTCTCAGTTTGAGACAAAACCTTCAACTGTTAAGTACATATAGTATGGGACTAATCGTGCTTTTGGTGGATGGACCTTGGTTTGAGGTGAAACCAAAAGCACAACTTTTGATATGCTAATAATATAACTTTCTTTTGGCTTTATTTCTGTTGTTACTATTTTAGTGCATAAATCTTACTTATGAAAATAGTTTAGTTTGGACAATTTTGGGAACACATTGTAAGAATATCCTGAGAGATATCCTACTCAGGATACTGCCTCAAGTTATCCAAATAAAAAGGAGGGATCATACCAAATATTCCCAGAGAGTCAATTCCAATCTTCAATCACAGGGATGTCCCCAGTGCACACTTATAAGTTTGAATCCATCCTTTAAATTGTATAATGTATGTCCCCTGTGTTCAACATAGGAATGTAAACATAGTCATACTTTAGCTTTACTGAATAAATCCTAAATATCCTGGGGTAAACCCTTAATATCCTGGGATGAACCCTTAACATCTTGGGGATAAACCCTTAATATTCTGGGGATAAACCCTGATATCCTGGGGATAAACCCTGATTTTCATGCGCTACAGGCGGGAGTGTATAAACTCCAAGACTTAGAAAGGTGAAAACCTTTAAACCTTAGAGAGTATGAAAATACTCTTTCGTGAGAGAGGGTGATCAATCCTCATATACCTTGAGGATCCAGGATATAACTAACAATAACGAAATTGTCAACCACTTTTACATGGACTAGTCCCGCTATCTTGAACTATCCCTGGATAACTTGCGCTCCAGGCGGGGCGTTTAAACCCAATTCGAGAGAAAGGTGAATACCTTTAAACCTGTGAAGGGATCATGATCCCTTAATCGTGAGAGAGGGGGCCAATCCTCGAATCTTTCGAGTTATTCTGAGTGTATATCCTGGAGTATATCCTGCAAAACAACCTTAAACTAAGGTGGGTGTTAGCTTGGCTAACACGCCTCCGATGCTTAAGTCAGTATTGGGTTCGAAAGAATAAATAAACTCAAATATATTGAAAAGAGATAGAATTCATACCATCCTGAGTTAGAAATTAAATTCTAAACTCACTTGAAATAGAGCTTTAGATGTATAGTATTCCAGGATCTTGGTAGCATATCCCCTTCCATATTCTTGAGTCGATATGCTCCTTTTCCTGCTTCTGATTCAATCTCATAGGGTCCTTCCCATTTTGGAGCTAATTTTCCATCGGCAGGATTAGTAGTATTCTGAAAAGCTTTTCTTAACACCCAATCCCCAACTTAATATCTCCTAGTCCTTATATTCTTGTTGTATGCTCCGGATATCCTCTGTTGATATGCTGCCATCTTTTGCTTTATTGCATCTCTTGTCTCATCCACAGTGTCTAATTCTTGGCACATAGCTTCAGGATTCTGCTCAGGATCCCGGAGGATAGATCTTGCCGTAGGTATCACCATTTCTGTTGGGATTACTGCTTCTGCACCAAATACTAAGGAGAATGGAGTTTGGCCAGTTACTTTTTTTATTGTTGTTCTATCAGCCCACAAAACAAAGGGTAGTTCTTCTTCCCATCTTCCTTTCTTAGCTCCCAGTCTCTTCTTCAAGTTGTTGACAATTATCTTGTTTGAGGATTCAGCTTGTCCATTTGCTTGAGGATGTACCGGAGTAGACGTGATCATTTTGATTCCCCAACTCTTGCCAAAGTCAGTAGTCCTTTTGCTTATAAACTGGGATCCATTGTCACAAATGATTTCAGCTGGTACTCCAAATCTGGTAAGGATATTCCTCTTTATGAAGGATACTACTTCTTGGTCTCTAACTTGAACAAATGCTTCAGCTTCAACCCACTTAGAGAAATAATCAGTCATTGCCAGCATAAAGACTTTTCCTCCTGGAGCTTTTGGTAATTTCCCTACTATGTCCATCCCACATTTCATGAATGGCCAAGGGGAAGCTATAGGATATAGTGGTTCAGCTGGTTGTGATGTAGTATGTTACTGTGCCTTTGACATGCATCACATCTTCGAGCATATTCTGTAGCATCTTTCTTCATTGTCGGCCAATAGTATCCTGTTCTTAATACTTTTGAGAATAATGACCTACCCCCAGTGTGGTTACCACAATCCCCTTCATGTATATCCTGAAGCACTTCCTTAGTTTCAGGATCCTCCAAGCACCTCGGGTATGGTCCTACAAGAGATTTCTTGTACAAAACATTATTTATAATGGTGAATCGCGATACCTTCATCCTAAATGCCTTAGGATTTTCGTCTCCAGGGATGCATCCTTCCTTGATATATCTTATGATTGGAGCCATCCAGGATTCAGTATCCTTCTCAGGATCATTACCAGGATCCTGAATGCTTGTTACCTCCTTATCCTGAGCTTTGAAGGGATCCATAGCAGGATACAGGATATGAACTATCGGTATATGGGTTCCCTCTGGTATCCTGACTGATGATCCTAAGTTTGCCAAGGCATCCGCTTCAGCATTATCCTCTCTTGGTACCTGTTCAAGTGTAAAAACATCGAAATATCCTGCTAATTTTTTGAGAATATCGAGGTATTTGGTTAAATTCTCACCTTTAACTGCATAGGATCCATTAAAATGATTAGTGATTAACAAGGAGTCAACATATACATGCAAATTCTTGATATTCATATTTTTAGCCAACTCTAATCCTGCAATTAAAGCCTCATGTTCTGCTTTGTTATTAGTAGCAGGAAATTCACACCTAATAGCCTGGGGTAATATGTCCCCTTGTGGCGATTTTAGTAGTATTCCCAATCCTACTCCTCTAACATTAGATGCTCCATCAGTGTACAATGTCCAGGATCCTGAGGATTCTCCTAATTGTTGGACTTCTAGATCTACCTCATCCTGAATATCACTACTGAAATCAGCCACAAAGTCAGCTAGAGCCTGTGATTTTATGGCATTTCTAGGTTCATATACTAAGTCATAAGCACTTAATTTCACTGACCACTTAGCCATCCTGCCTGACATCTCGGGTTTCCTAAGCACATTTTTAACAGGATAATTGGTTTTAACATGAATTTTATGTGTCTCAAAGTAATGTCTAAGCTTTGTTGATGCCATAATTAGAGCCAATATTAACTTTTCTAAATGAGAATATCTAGTTTCAGCATCTAATAAACTTTTACTAACATAATAGACATGATATTGCTGACCTTCATGATCCTGTATAAGGACAACACTTACAGCATTCCCTGATACTACGAGGTATAGGGACAATGGTTCACCATTCTCAGGCTTCATCAATAGAGGTGCAGTTGAAAGATACTGCTTCAAATCCTGCAGGGCTGCTTCATGCTTCTCTCCCCATTCGAACTTCTTGTTTTTCTTCAGGATATCGTAAAATTCCTTGCATTTCTCGGAGGATCTTGAGATAAATCTGTTCAATGCTGCTACTCGCCATGTTAACCGTTGAACATCCTTCATATTTGAAGGTGATTTGATATCCAAGATAGCTTTAATCTACTCCGGGACGAAATTTCTTTCAAGTTGGGGATAATGTGACAACTCGAGTTTCCGACTTTCTTTTTTTTCGCATTTAGTGCACGTTGACTTTGACTGTGTAGTTGTTTGACTTGTTTAACTTGTAACTGTATACGTTAATTTATAATGAACAATTGTGGTTGCATGATTTTGTGTTTGGCTGTATATCATGAAACACCTGTTGAAAACTTAAACTGTTTAAAACATGGAAGGACCTGACGAAACAGACTGTTTCGCCATATACATTCCGACGAAACTGGTGTGTTTCGCCATCAAGCAACTCGACGAAACAGTGTGTTTCGCCATATCACCTCACGACGAAACTGATGTGTTTCGTCGGCCCATTGATTCGCAAAGCCCATTAAGGGCCCAGAACGGTAATTCGTGGATATTAAGTGAAACCGACTTCCTGTTTCACACTTTTATCAAAAATAGAAACCCTAGAACTCTCTCTTTTGAAAAGGCGATACCCATCATCAACCATCATCTTTCTCTCTCGAATCCTCCCTTGTTCATCCCGAATATCTCGGTTAGTGCGTGCTTGTCTAAATCGGTTTCTTTGTCCCTTGATTTCTTTATACATGTTGTGTTTATGCTTGATCTCTGGATTATAGGAGTGTATGTGTATGATGAATACTTAGGGTTTCATGAACCTCTCAATGATTATGCATGTTAGCGGGTATGCATAGAGTATGGATTTTATGAGTGTTGTTTTGTGATGATTACATGATTTTATTGATGATGATGATGATATGATTCCTGGTTCATTGATGTTTCGGTTGTGATGCATAGATTAATGGTTGGTAACATAAGACTCATTATATTGAGCGAGGATTGAATGATTTCTGTGTTGAATGATTTCTGTATGATGAGAAATTGTTGTTTTACGGCTGTTGGGTTTATGTGTTTTTCGCATCTGCTGTAACTGATGTCGGCGAAACTGAACTGTTCGACGAAACAGAACTCTCGGCGAAACAGAATGTGTTTCGCCAAGAGTAATCGACGAAATTGAATTCTGTTTCGCCAACTGAGACCACGACGAAACAGAACTTGTTTCGCCAACATGTGTGTTTCGCCGAATAGCTGATCTGTGCAGGAACTTGGGTTAATTCTGTTAAGCATTAACTGGAATATTTAACTGCTGTTAAGTGTAACCATCTTGTATATGATTGTGATTACGTGCTACATGTTTATACGTGAACAAATTGAACACAAACTGATTTCACATACGTGCCTACTTTAGGACGCGATTGATTACTTGTGAGCATACACTTAGCATACCGAGCAAACCAAGGTGAGTTCACACCCTTACTAAGGCATGGGATTCCCAGGGTTTGGGGAATGGGATGGAAGGAATAAGGTTGAATAGATTCGTACATACACTGATACTAGACTACCATACCATTGTCCTCGGTTGTGAAGGACACATACGTAAAACCTACGTATACTTATGCTACTCGCTATCCTCGGTTGTGAAGGATACTCACGTAAAACCTACGTGAACTTATACTCAATACTATCCTCGGTTGTGAAGGATACTCACGTAAAACCTACGTGAACTTATACTCAATACTATCCTCGGTTGTGAAGGATACTCACGTAAAACCTACGTGAACTTATACTCAATACTATCCTCGGTTGTGAAGGATACTCACGTAAAACCTACGTGAACTTATACTCAATACTATCCTCGGTTGTGAAGGATACTCACGTAAAACCTACGTGAACTTATACTCAATACTGTCCTCGGTTGTGAAGGACACTTACATAAAGCCTACGTAAACTATGTACGTACTACTGTTCTCGGTTGTGAAGAACACTTATGGTTACAAATAGTCTAGTGTATATGCAACATGGGAAGCCCCCACTAATAGAACATACGATCGGCCTAGTAGCGCCACATGTTACGAAACAAACTTACAATTACGAACTTATTTACTGTGAACTCGCTCAACTAGTTGTTGATTCTCTGTTACATGCCTTGCAGGACCTTAGGTACATATGGAGCTTGCACAGGAAGGAGCAGGTCGTTGTGGGATACGGATCGTAGACGATATTTGAACTTATAACTTATGTTGGGTTTACATTAAATGCTTCCGCTGCACACTTGTTTATATTTGGTTATGGAAACACCTATCGTATTGTTGTATGACTTTTACTATTTTACTTATGTTCAATATGATTGGTGGCTTGATCCTGGTCATGTCACGCCTCCAAGCGGTGGTACTCCGCGGGTGGATTTTGGGGGTGTGACAGATTGGTATCAGAGCCATTGGTTATAGAGAACTCGGTTTTAATAAGGGAAAAACATTTTTATTAAAACCAGACTATAACCAGAACAGTGCTCTCAACGATCCACAACGACGCTTCGCTCCACGTGCAAGGCTCAACATCATAGGTACTACTATTCATGTTACCTTACCTACTTGCTAGAACTACATAGAACTTTGCTCGTGGTATGCTTAGATTACATTGCTCACTATTTGTTATTGCATGAGGACACTTGTGTGCTCACTCTCTTCGCACTATTCGCGAACCTCTCACCCACATGTTCTCCTTGATGTCAAGATCATGTGTGGACGCGTTAACCTAACTCAAGCCCAGTTGGCGGCTTCGATCACTGAACAAGTTACTGCAGCACTCGCAGCTGCCCAGGCAGGAGGTGTAACCTGCCATCACCACTTACTCTAGGATCCTTAGATCCTACTCTCGTAACTCAACACTTGTGCTTAATTTTGATTACTCTTACGCACACGACAAGTCAACACGCTCAGCCACCTGTGTGCACATACACGATTTTTATGGACTGTCGTCCTACTACTTTCAGCGACACTCGAATCGGCCTTCAAATGTGCGAATGACCTGAGGCTCGTAAGGTGAAATATGCCACTGATATTCTCGAAGGTACTGCGCAAACTTGGTGGAGCGCGCAAGTTACGATACTGGGGCTGGCGGCTGCTAATGCCACCCCATGGAATGATTTTAAGGAACTGATCAAACGTGAATACAGTAGTTATGATGCCATCCACAAGTTGGAAGTGGAGTTCTTTAATATGAAGATGACGGGATCAGAGATAGAAGCATTGAAACCAGACAACGTCAGGGCTGAAGCCCTATGCGGCTCAAGGCAACGCTTAGAACAGAAGGAAGATGGTGCTTACTACGTCACAGGACGCATCTGGGTCCCACTCTATGGCAACCTACGCGAGCTTGTAATGGATGAAGCTCATAAGTCTCGCTACTCAGTACATCCTGGTTCAGATAAGATGTACCACGACCTCAGAACTACATATTGGTGGCCTAGCATGAAGGCCCACATAGCAACTTACGTTAGAAAGTGTTTGACTTGTGCGAGAGTCAAGGCAGAATATCAGAAACCATCAGGCCCACTCCAGCAACCTGAGATACCACAATGGAAATGGGAGCAAATTTCCATGGATTTTGTTACTGGTCTACCCAGATCTCAACGTGGGAATGATACTATTTGGGTGATCGTGGATCGACTCACAAAGTCTGCTCACTTCTTGGCTATCAAGGAAACGGATAAGTTCTCCACTCTAGCAGACATATACCTTAAGGAAGTTGTTTCGAGGCACGGGGTGCCCACATCTATTATCTCTGATCGTGATGCACGTTTTACTTCAGAACTGTGGCAAGCAATGCACAAATCTTTTGGCTCTCGTTTAGACATGAGCACAGCTTATCATCCTCAGACCGATGGGCAATCTGAGCGCACTATTCAAACTCTAGAAGACATGCTTCGGGCGTGCGTAATTGACTTTGGCAAGGGCTGGGAAAAGCATCTGCCACTTGTGGAATTTTCATACAACAACAGTTACCACACCAGCATTAAAGCTGCTCCATTTGAGGCATTGTACGGGCGTAAATGCCGATCACCTCTTTGTTGGGCAGAGGTGGGTGACAGTCAGATCACAGGTCCAGAAATGGTAGTTGATACTACTGAAAAGATTGCTCAAATACGACAACGCATGGCGGCAGCACGTGACCGTCAGAAAGTATACGCCGATAAAGACAGGAAAATACTCGAATTCCAAGTTGGGGATCGAGCACTACTCAAAGTTTCGTCCTGGAAGGGTGTGGTTCGTTTTGGCAAACGAGGCAAGCTCAATCCGCGTTATGTCGGACCTTTCGAAGTTATAGAGAAAATAGGCAAAGTGGCCTACAGACTGAACTTACCTGCTGAACTCAGTGCAGTTCACAACGTCTTTCACGTGTCGAATCTGAAGAAGTTTCAGTCAGATGAGACCCACATAGTTCCTCTGAAGGAGCTCACTATCGACGAACGATTGCATTTCGTCGAGGAACCAGTTGAAATCACGGACCGGGATGTTAAGGTCCTCAAGAACACTAGAATACCTCTTGTACGAGTTCGTTGGAACTCCCGTCGCGGCCCAGAGTTCACCTGGGAGCGCGAAGATCAAATGGAACTCAAATATCCCCAGTTGTTCGAAAATAATGCAACTACTACTGAGGCTGAAGCTACTACGGAATTTCGGAATGAAATTCCAACTCAACGGGGGAATGATGTGACACCCCAGGAAAACTAGTAAACGATAACTTACCTAGCTTCCTCAGTAACCGCATGCTAAATTTCGGGACGAAATTTCTTTCAAGTTGGGGATAATGTGACAACTCGAGTTTCCGACTTTCTTTTTTTTCGCATTTAGTGCACGTTGACTTTGACTGTGTAGTTGTTTGACTTGTTTAACTTGTAACTGTATACGTTAATTTATAATGAACAATTGTGGTTGCATGATTTTGTGTTTGGCTGTATATCATGAAACACCTGTTGAAAACTTAAACTGTTTAAAACATGGAAGGACCTGACGAAACAGACTGTTTCGCCATATACATTCCGACGAAACTGGTGTGTTTCGCCATCAAGCAACTCGACGAAACAGTGTGTTTCGCCATATCACCTCACGACGAAACTGATGTGTTTCGTCGGCCCATTGATTCGCAAAGCCCATTAAGGGCCCAGAACGGTAATTCGTGGATATTAAGTGAAACCGACTTCCTGTTTCACACTTTTATCAAAAATAGAAACCCTAGAACTCTCTCTTTTGAAAAGGCGATACCCATCATCAACCATCATCTTTCTCTCTCGAATCCTCCCTTGTTCATCCCGAATATCTCGGTTAGTGCGTGCTTGTCTAAATCGGTTTCTTTGTCCCTTGATTTCTTTATACATGTTGTGTTTATGCTTGATCTCTGGATTATAGGAGTGTATGTGTATGATGAATACTTAGGGTTTCATGAACCTCTCAATGATTATGCATGTTAGCGGGTATGCATAGAGTATGGATTTTATGAGTGTTGTTTTGTGATGATTACATGATTTTATTGATGATGATGATGATATGATTCCTGGTTCATTGATGTTTCGGTTGTGATGCATAGATTAATGGTTGGTAACATAAGACTCATTATATTGAGCGAGGATTGAATGATTTCTGTGTTGAATGATTTCTGTATGATGAGAAATTGCTGTTTTACGGCTGTTGGGTTTATGTGTTTTTCGCATCTGCTGTAACTGATGTCGGCAAAACTGAACTGTTCGACGAAACAGAACTCTCGGCGAAACAGAATGTGTTTCGCCAAGAGTAATCGACGAAATTGAATTCTGTTTCGCCAACTGAGACCACGACGAAACAGAACTTGTTTCGCCAACATGTGTGTTTCGCCGAATAGCTGATCTGTGCAGGAACTTGGGTTAATTCTGTTAAGCATTAACTGGAATATTTAACTGCTGTTAAGTGTAACCATCTTGTATATGATTGTGATTACGTGCTACATGTTTATACGTGAACAAATTGAACACAAACTGATTTCACATACGTGCCTACTTTAGGACGCGATTGATTACTTGTGAGCATACACTTAGCATACCGAGCAAACCAAGGTGAGTTCACACCCTTACTAAGGCATGGGATTCCCAGGGTTTGGGGAATGGGATGGAAGGAATAAGGTTGAATAGATTCGTACATACACTGATACTAGACTACCATACCATTGTCCTCGGTTGTGAAGGACACATACGTAAAACCTACGTATACTTATGCTACTCGCTATCCTCGGTTGTGAAGGATACTCACGTAAAACCTACGTGAACTTATACTCAATACTATCCTCGGTTGTGAAGGATACTCACGTAAAACCTACGTGAACTTATACTCAATACTATCCTCGGTTGTGAAGGATACTCACGTAAAACCTACGTGAACTTATACTCAATACTATCCTCGGTTGTGAAGGATACTCACGTAAAACCTACGTGAACTTATACTCAATACTATCCTCGGTTGTGAAGGATACTCACGTAAAACCTACGTGAACTTATACTCAATACTGTCCTCGGTTGTGAAGGACACTTACATAAAGCCTACGTAAACTATGTACGTACTACTGTTCTCGGTTGTGAAGAACACTTATGGTTACAAATAGTCTAGTGTATATGCAACATGGGAAGCCCCCACTAATAGAACATACGATCGGCCTAGTAGCGCCACATGTTACGAAACAAACTTACAATTACGAACTTATTTACTGTGAACTCGCTCAACTAGTTGTTGATTCTCTGTTACATGCCTTGCAGGACCTTAGGTACATATGGAGCTTGCACAGGAAGGAGCAGGTCGTTGTGGGATACGGATCGTAGACGATATTTGAACTTATAACTTATGTTGGGTTTACATTAAATGCTTCCGCTGCACACTTGTTTATATTTGGTTATGGAAACACCTATCGTATTGTTGTATGACTTTTACTATTTTACTTATGTTCAATATGATTGGTGGCTTGATCCTGGTCATGTCACGCCTCCAAGCGGTGGTACTCCGCGGGTGGATTTTGGGGGTGTGACAATACCTTTGGAAATGCCTGTCATATCCTCGTGCTTCCACGCGAATGTCGACATCCTGCACTTCAAAAAGTTAGTTAACTGTTCTTCAATATCCTGAGGGATATTGGTTCCTACGAGCACCGAGATATCCGAATTATCCTGATCCAGGATAATTTTCTTCATATCCTGCTCTGAAGCCTCGATGATATCCTGGGCCCGCATCCTTAATTGCTATGCTGCACTAGGCTTGGTTGAGGATTTCATTGAGGATGAGTAACATTCCTTCGCCTCCTGCTGATCACTATCAACCTTGACAACCCCCCAAGGGGTAGGGATCTTGATGCATTGATGATAAGTTGATGGCACAGCCTTCATATCATAGATCCATGGCCTGCCCAGTATGATGTTATAGTAGGATAGGGAGTCCATCACACAGAAACGTTGTATTGAGTTGACCCCTTCAACATATACTGGTAACTTTATCTATCCCACTGTGTTCCTAGCCTCTCCACTGAACCCAACAAGCACGGTGGATTTCGAAGTGATATCCATTGGAGATACATTCATTCTTTTCAAAGTTTCTAGTTGGATTATGTTGACGGAGCGGCCATTATCCACCAATATCCTGCGTACAAAATGGTTAGCCACATATAATGTTATTACGAGAGCATCATGGTGAGGATCCTGGACAGTATCCCTTTCATCACTGTCGAAAGTGATCACTTTATCAGTTGTGAGGGTAGTCATCCTGGCTGTTTTATCTCCCCTTTTGGCCTTAGCTTCCTTTGCATGTCTCTTGGCCGCAGAATACGAAGTCCCACAAACGTCGAATCCTCCTGAAATAAAGTTGATTATCTTGGCATCCGCAGGAGGTGATGCTGCTCGTTCAGGATCCTTCTTAGTATCCTGACCCTTATTCTTTTTTCCTCCTAGGAGATCCTTCAGATATCCCTTGCTTAGAAGATAACTTATTTCTTTTCTTAGAGCAATGCAATCCTCAGTTACATGTCCGAAATCTTCATGGAAGGCACACCATTTGGACTTATCCTTCCAATCAGCTTTTTGTTGATTCTTTCGAGGCCACCTAGCTTTGTCTCCTAAACCCTGCATAGCATACATTAATTCAGGCATGTTAACAGAAAAGCAATATTCAGATAATTCAGGATATTCTTCAGGATCCTCGTCTTCAACAGCATTCACTTTCTTATTGTCATTTCTGCCATACGGCTTAGAGCGATATGGTTTAAATGAGGATTCTGACTTCCTATTAGTTGACTCATAAGTGGTGGACGAGTTCATCCTCTCTTGCATCTTTTTGTCATCCTCTACTCGAATATACCTTAGGGCCCTGTTTCGAGCTTCATCCAAGTTCCTGCATGGGTTCATTACAAGATCTTGGTAAAATTGAGAGTCTTTTTGCATCCCCATCTTGAAAGCCTGCACAGTTGTTGCAACATCAAGATGTGTAATATCTAAGGATTCTCGGCTAAACTTGTTCACATAATCTCTTAAGGGTTCCTGAGGTCCTTGATTTATCCGGTAGAGATCACTTGTTAGTTTTTCAAAACTTCGACTACAAGAAAATTGACTATTAAATAAATGCACTAGTTGAGCAAATGATGTAATCGAATGAGGAGGAACATTTAAGAGCCATTTCAAGGCCGATCCTGTTAAGGTAGAACCAAAACCCTTGCATAGGCATGCTTCCTTGAGCTCCGGAGGGATAGGGTTAATCTCCATTCTTTCCCTATACTGGGCAATATGCTCTTCAGGATCCGTAGTCCCATCATGGAGCTTCATGTTGGGGGTTTGAAATCTTTTTGGGATTTCAGCATCAAAGATAGGATATGCAAAGCAAGATATCCTGTGGCTGTCTTGGGACACTTCCTGAATTGGCTGGACCACTCCAGGTACACTGGATATCATGTCCTTCAATTTCTGAAGCTCCCTAGTAAATTTTGACGTCATACCTGCATCCTGCAAAGATCCCCTATTGTTAGTAGCAAGAATATTATTATTTGACACGTTACCAGTTTGAGGATTCTGGCCATATCCTGAGGCATATCCTGAGCTCCTCACAGTTGACATCCTGACCGAGGAGGGTATTTCAAGAGTATGATTCTGAGGATGGCTAGGCACAATATTTCCCCTGTTATCCTCAGTATATACGGCCGAACTGAAGTTCAAGGCTCTGAGCAGTAAAGCAGTGACATTATCCTCAGCGGGCCTGCTTGAGCTAGATTTCAAGAGTTGTATTTCTCTCATTGGCATTTGGTTGGTTTCTTGCTGTTGCCTCATCTGTTCCTGTACACTACCAAACAAGGTTAGAATTTCGTCATTAGAAGCCAGAACAGGACCAGATCCCTGGGTGTTCCGAGCAGGGATAATATCCTGAGGTTGTGAAGAAGCTTGCATCCTTAGAGGAGGTGGTGGAAGCGTTGAACCAATGGTAGCAGAGGTTGTAGCAGACACGGTGGAGGAGCTCATGTTTGATCTTGAGGCCATTGTAAATAGTTTGGCAAAAAGTTTAGAAAACCAAGTAACGATTTCGCAAAAGTTTTTAGTAATGATAGCACCACTTGCCCCACGGTGGGCGCCAAATTGTTTTGGTCAAAAATTACCGAAGCAATTAAGTGATCAAATTAGTTAAGTGAGGTAGTGTGCTAAGAAAGTGTGTTGAAAATATGCTGATTAAGTTGTTTGCAAAAACAGTTTCCAGGATACGGCTCAGGATATTGAGCTGTATCTACGATCAAACTATGAGCAAAAAGTAAAGGGGGTGACACAAGATATACGAGGAAAGCCCTTGATCAATCTGGATCGCCGACACAAAACCTCGGGAGCTGACAATCGCAGTTGCCTTGTTCTTATTGCTTTAAACGTCAGGATACAGTGCAGGATATTGATCAGATCGCTAAGTGTTACAATGCTTTTTGTAAGAGTGAAAGTTGCGAGAGAGAAAAGTGTTGGAAAGCAGTGAGTGTTGTGATGTCCTATTCGATCCGATTTATTCACCTATTTATAGCTAGCAAACGAAAACAAAATCTCCTATAAGTATGGGATGCCTTCGAATATTCTTTAGTAGCCGTTGGAGACCAGGTAAAATGGGTTCAACGTCCTTCTTTGAACAACTTAGAGCGAGTCTTCAGGAGAAGAGGTCCTCATGAACGTTGCAAGCTTGGACTCATATTCCTGCACATAATCCGTTAGTGATCCTCAGGATATCATCCAGGTTGTTACCAATATCCTGAATGAGTATCCCGGGCATGAACATATATCATGAAACTAAGATATAACTTAAGATATTACCCAGGATATGGGCTCAGAATTTCACCTATAACAAGCTAGTTGGGCTCATTGCTGAACAAATGGCCGATCAAATGGCCTGAGTGATACCTGACATCGTGAGCCGCATTCAAACCAACTCCGATTCGCCCCATGGTTCTGTGGACTCCAAGGTGGAGAAACCAAAGACACCATTCCTTTTCAAGAAATTCATGGCTTGTAAACCTCTGGAGTTTATAGGAAAGGATGGTGCCACCGCACTACTCACTTGGTTTGATGCCATGGAGATCACTTTCCGTCAGAGTGGTTATCCTGAAGACTTGCGCACCCAAAACGCTACAGGGGTGTTCTGATCAAGAGCTCTTGATTGGTGGACCTTTGAGTGAAGCACAAGAGGTGAGGACGCCACCCACGCTTTACCATGGGCTGAACTGAATAAGATTATGAGAGAAGAATTATATCCGCCTCATGAGCTTAGGAAGTTAGAGCATGAATTTTGGCACTTTAAGCAAGTGGATGATGACAACGATGGTTTAACCCTCCGCTTTAAACAACTTAGCATTCTTTGTCCTAGCCAGGTTGATACCCCTGAGAAATCTATCAACAAATACATCCACTGTTTACCCGATTCTTTCATGAACCTCGTAGAGGCTGCTTGCCCAGCTACTATCGAGGAAACCTTTCGTTTGGCCGCTCGCCTGAACAGTAACTACGTTATGCGTAGAAATACCACAAAAGCTTCACTAAAAAACACGCACCAAGCCACCGTTGAACCCACAGTTGAACCCTCATCATCCACCAAGAAAAACCGAGGCAAGAAGCGGAAGGCTTCAAGCCAAAACTGCGCAGTCATCAATCCACCAAACCCTCAACCCTTGCAAGCCATGCCTGTTGTATCGAACGTCAAACCTCCACGCAAAGGTTACACTAGGACTCAACCCAAGTATGGCCAATGCCAATACCATCACACTCCCAATGTTTCGTGCCGAAAGTGCGCCAACTGTAATCGATATGGGCACTTTTCTCAACACTTCCACAAACCACCTATGGCCAATCAAAATCAAGCAGTTGTAGCCCAAAACCTCGTACCAAACCAAGCCCAAGTTGCTCCTGTGCAAGCATATTTTAAATGTGGCGACCTCAATCATCTCGCCAACATGTGCCCTCAGCAAAATCAGCCACCGCCGCAACAGCAACAACAACAACAATAGCAACAGGCTCAACAACCAGCTCGAGGCCGAGTTTTTCTTCTTACTACCGCTCAGGCGCAAAATGCAAACGACGTCATTATTGGTACGTTCCTTGTGAACCATGTTTATGATTCGTGTTTATTTGATACTGGTACCGATAAGAGTTTTGTGTCGTTAGAATTCAAACCATTGCTTAAGTGTAAACACTCTAAGTTACCAAGATCCTTCACTGTCGAAATCGCTGATGGTAAATCTGTCGCTGTCGATTCCGTCCTCTCTAAGTGTTCCTTGATTCTTAATGATCGTACATTTTGCATCGACCTCATACCTATGCAAATGGGTAGTTTCAACGTCATAGTAGGTATGGACTGGCTTAGGCGAGTTCATGCTGAAGTTGTTTGTTCTGAAAAGTTTATTCGTCTTCCTCTTTCAAACGGTGATTCCCTACACGTCTGTAGCGAGAAACCTTCTCAAGGTCTCAAGCTTATGTCATGTATTCAAGCAAACAAATGCTTACGCAAGGGTACCTTCGCCTTTCTCGCCCACATTGTGGAAAAGAAGGACAAAGGCCCAAGCATGAGCGACGTTCCCATTGTACGTGATTTTCCCGACGATCTTCCTAGTCCGCCTCCCGACGTGTTTTCGAGTCAACTCCAAGAGCTTCTTAATAAGGGCTTTATACGCCCTAGTACTTCTCCTTGGGGTGCTCCCGTTCTATTCATCAAAAGAAAGACGGGTCTTTCCGTATGTGTATTGACTATCGTGAGCTCAACAGGCTTACTATCAAAAACTAATACCCTATTCCCCGCATTGACGTTCTCTTCAATCAATTGCAAGGCGCGACCTGCTTTTCAAAGATCGATCTTCGTTCTGGGTATCATCAACTTCGAGTTCACGAAGAAGATATACCTAAAACCTCCTTTCGTACACATATGGTCACTACGAGTTCATGGTCATGCCCTTTGGTTTGACCAACACACCTGCTGTTTTCATGGATTTGATGAACCGCGTGTGCAAAGCGTACTTGGACCGTATCGTGATCGTCTTCATCGACAATATCTTATCTACTCCAAGACTTAAGAAGAACACAAGCAACACTTGCGTCTTATCCTTCAGCTTCTGCGTACTGAACGTCTTTACGCCAAATTCTCTAAATGTGAATTTTGGTTAAAAGAAGTTCAATTCCTTGGTCATACTGTCAACGAACTTGGTATTCACGTTGATCCCGCTAAAATCGAAGCTGTGAAGAATTGAATCGCACCTAAGTCTTCGTCTGAAATTCGTTCCTTCCTTGATCTTGCTGGTTATTATCGTCATTTCATATCCAACTTCTCTAAGATCGTCGTTCCTTTAACCTCTTTGACTCAAAAAGAGAAACCTTTTGTTTGGGGTCCCGAGCAAGAGGAATCTTTTCAAACTCTCAAGGTCATGCTTTGTAATCCTCCTATTCTCGCACTTCTTGATGGTAGCAACGACTTCGTCGTGTATTGTGATGCTTTGAAACTTGGTCTTGGTTGTGTCCTCATGCAATGAGACAAGGTTATCACATACGCGTCAAGGCAACTCAAAATACATGAGAAGAACTATACTACTCATGACCTTGAACTTGGCGTAGTTGTTTTTGCTTTGAAGATTTGGCGACACTACCTTTATGGTACCAAGTGTGTGGTCTTCACCGACCATAAGAGCCTACAACATATCTTCAACCAAAAGGAACTGAACATGCGTCAACTTCATTGGGTGGAATTGTTACACGACTGTGACTGCGAAATTCGCTACCATCCAGGTAAAGCGAATGTAGTGGCCGACGTGCTTAGACGTAAAACTCATGTAAAGGGTATTCGTTGTCTCCAACTCGTTAATGATCTTCAAAACCGCATTCATGAAGCTCAATACGCCTCTGTTAATGAGGGTAGTCTCTCCCTCGAGATACGAGGTGGTGTTGAAGAAGATCTTAAGTCTAAATCAGATGGTTTTCTATACTATCTCAATCGAATCTGGATTCCTAATCGTGATAACCTTCGAGACTTTCTGATGAAGGAGGTACACAAATCGAAAATTCTATTCATCCTGGTGCTTAAAAGATATACCAAGATATGCGTATGTCCTATTGGTGGCCTGGAATGAAGAAAGATATCGCCACCTTCGTTGCAAAATGTCTCACATGTTCAAAGGTAAAAGCTGAGCACCAACGTCCCTCTGGCTTGCTCGAACAACTATAAATTCATGTCTGGAAATGGGAGAGCATCGCTATGGATTTTATCACTAAGCTCCCTCGTACGTCTTCTGGTCATGACAGTATTTGGGTGATCGTCGATCGATTGGCCAAATCAGCTCATTTTCTTACCATTCGTGAAGATTTCAAAGTCGAGAAATTGGCTAGAATCTACACTCATGAGATCATTTGTCGTCATGGTATCCCCATTGACATCATTTTCGATCGTGATGGTTGCTTTACGTCCCGTCTTTGGCAAACCTTTCAATCTTCTATGGGTACTATTCTTAACCTTAGCACCGCTTTTCATCCTCAGTTGGACGGTCAAACCGAGCGTACTATCCAAACCTTAGAGGATATGCTTCGTTCATGCGTAATCGATTTTGGTCGCAACTAGGATTCACACTTGCCTTTGATCGAATTCTCGTACAACAATAGTTATCACGCGAGTATTCAAATCGCACCTTTCGAAGCATTGTATGGTCGCAAGTGCCGTTTGCCTATTTGTTGGCACGAGATTGGTGAAGTTCAAATCACTGGTCCCGAGCTTATACAAGAGACAACGGGCAAGATTTTACAGGTTCGAGACAACTTAGTGAAAGCCAGGAGCCGACAAAAGAGCTACGCCGACAAGCGTCACAAGCCTTTGGAATTTAAGATAGGTGACTTCGTACTTCTCAAGGTATCCCCTTGGAAGGGTGTGGTTCAATTTGGTAAGAAAGGAAAACTCGCACCTCGCTACATTGGTCCTTTCAAGATTCTCGAAAGGATTGGCAAGGTTGCGTATAGACTAGACCTACCTGAAGAACTCAACAACGTGCATCCTGACTTCCACGTTTCCAACTTAAAGAAGTGCTTAGCTGATGAAGAACTTCAAGTTCCACTCGAAGATCTTCAAATCAACGAAACACTGCACTTCATGGAGAAACCAGTCGAGATCATGGACCGAGGTGTCAAGCAATTGAGGCGTAGTCGAATTCCTATCGTCAAGGTTCAATGGGAAGGAAAACGTGGCACTGAATTTACTTGGAAACTCGAAAGTGAGATGAAGACTAAGTATCCGCAACTTTTCGTTACTTCTTCCTAAATTTCGGGATGAAATTTCCTAAAGGAGGGGAGACTGTAACGCCCTGCTTCTTTGAACTTTCTGTAATAAGAAAGTCTTGTTTGTATTTCTATTTTTGGAAGTCTTGTGTTCTTGTAATCGTTCTTTCGTTATAATCGTTGTAAAACCCGAGACTTGAATCATAAATAAAATTCGTATTTCTTTAAATTCGTGTTATACATACTTCATACATGCTCATACGTTTAATTTTGTGAAACATTTGATACAATATTCGTAATTCTTGGAAACTATGTGTTAAATTTGCAAATTCATGAATACGTGAATAATACGTCGTTTGGATGCATATGATGCTTAATTATGACCTTCATACGCTTAATCATACTTCATTATACTTGTTTTATGTTAATGATACTTGATAAGTCCTTAAACTATGCTTATATGTCATAAGTATGGTTGTAAAACAAGGTTTCCAAGGTTGAGTACTCCCCGAAGTAGTCGCTACAAGGTAGGCTGCCAATGCGACTTTCTCTAACTCCGCCTAATTACTCGGAATAGATCAAACGCGGTTAAATCGGCCAAAATCGGCTCTAGTAGGTCAATTCGGGACGAATTTGACTTAAAAAATAATAAAAGATAATTTATATGACTATCATATTAAATAATGAATATCATTTTCACGTATTTTGTTATAAATATTAGTAAATTTATGTTATTTGACATATATTTACTTTTCAAAAACTAATTTCTTTATAATTTAACATGTCCGAGTACTTCCCGAGTACTCTCCGCCTATGACAAGTACTCTCAACTCCCCGGTTGACCGACTAGGGAGCGCCTAGCGACTTTTGCAACCATACTCATAACTAACCCTTCAAACCCTAAATATAAACTTAAGGGGCCTAAAATGTCAACATTTGAAACTTAAAACCAATCACACCTGTCCTGGCGGACCGCGACCCGCCTGGGTGTGGGCTTCGCAGCCAGCGAGCCATTCGGATCTGAGAACAGCCCTTCCAGCCCGTTTATTGGTCACCTTGGTTGGTTATCTTAAGTGTGTTTCTTGCATTAATTAAGCCACCAACCCAACCCTAATCCATCCCCTATAAAACCCAAGCCTCCTCTAAGCATTTTTCACTTTCCTAACCCTCCAAAATCACTCTCACTCAAAAACGCAACTGTGAACAGAAGCAAATCAGAATCATATCATCTCACAAAAGTGAGCATAACTCACTCATTTCTTAACATTTTTCCTTGATTCTTCTTCCTACTTGCTTGGAACAACCTTAGGTATGTTTCCAATAGGTTTTGCATGGAAAACCAAGACTGGAACATCACCATATAAGGCTCCAAACTTTCTATTTTGATTAAACTTTACTAAACTAGCTTGAACTTGAGTTATCTCATACACATTCCTATGTCCTTATGCTCATAATCACTTCTATGGTTAGTTGGGCTTAAAAACAAGGTTGTAACACTTAAAATTAGAGGTTAAAACCTTATAAACTTTCTGTTTTGGTTAGGGTTTAACCCACAAGTAATGAACAAGCATAAAGCTTGATGTTTGTGTGATTATAGGACTAGCTTGGTCTATCCTACTTGAAAAATCCACACATTACTTGATGATTTCTTAGATTAGTTGTAGTTAACTTATTCTTTATTGTATGTTCATGACCCTCCTTGATTGTTTATAACAACAAGTGTAGTGGTGAACACCAAAGAGGTACCTAAATGGAAGATTTGTTCTTCCTACCTCCTATATGACTTATATGATATACAAAGAGGTTCCTAAATGGGGGATTCATCCTCCTACCTCATGCTTGACCTATATGACATAATGTACAACTATAGAATACTCATATATTATCCCAATATTCGAACTTTTGATGATGAACAAGTGGTCATTTGTCAAGATAGTAGGTTATATCATCTAAGGACCATAATGCTTGTCACGATTCTAATGGGCATTTGACCTATGAAAACAACTAAACTCTTCTGAGTTTCATAGTGTCAAGAACAAGTATTATGTGTGCTAGATGGTTATTTTCTTCATATGTTTACTTTCATGTATTTTAAAATCCGAATCTTAATCTTCTGATGAACTCTCCATACTCACCACCTATGTTTCTTTGTGTAGAAGGACAAGGTGCTCCAAACTAATCAACCAAACACTCACGGAATATCAAGTGGAAAGCTTGCAAAACCGTGAGTATACGCGAACCACCTCTTTACGTTTACCACTTTTTGGGGTGTAATATGTTTACTTGTGAAACTTACACATGAACTTTATTCATAAATGCACAAAAATTCCATTACTGGATACATTGAACTTGGGGTTATACGTTTTGTGTTAGACTTATCATTAGCTTCGATCGAGCCTATCCTTGACATATATAGCGCTATAGGATTAACGTACCACCCGTAGACTTGAGGTTATGTCATGAGCTTATTGAGTTTCATCATTGGTTTGATTTGTTAAACACATGCTGATTTTAATGTTTATCTTGTATCATTTGCTTGCCATGAGGAATCGTTTAAACTTATCTTTTTATGCTATGTATGTATCAAACTTGTATACTCGTCTTTGCTTTTACATTGAACTTTATTTTAAACATGTTACAGGTTGAGGATGACGATGCTATGAAATGAAGTAGCGACGATGCTTAGATACACATATAGACGTAATAGGTTTAATATGTTGTATCAAATTTTTTTATTGTTATGTTATGAACATGTTGTTATTTGAATTATTATGTAATGTTTGACAATTTGAAGTTATGAAATGAAACGGGTTTTATTTAATTATTGTCACAAAATAGCGTTATGTGTGATGAGCAATCTTTCTTTGTCCCACTCCGATGTTTCCGCCATTGGTTGGGGTGTGACATCTATCATGGGCCCCTAAATATTAACACCGAAATATAAATTAAATACATTATTAACACCGAAAAATGGATTAAATATATTATCTTCACCGAAAAATAAATTAAATATATTATTTTCACCGAAAAATAAAGATAACCTTCTCGGTTTCGGTTTAAGGCGATTGCCCTAGTTCGCGGTTTTGACTTTTCTTCCTCTTCCTCCATGATTATCTGTGCTGCCAGCATTACGGCGTTCGCAAAAAACAAATCGCCCTCACCCGAAGATAACGAACACCACGATGAAGAAGAAGACATGCCTAAAACTTTATAAAAATTAAGGTGGTGTATAAAAAAGTGAGAGAGATTGGAAAGATTTGGGTTAAAATGGGGGAATAAAGGGTATATATTTATAAAGTGGGAAAGAAAAAAATATTTTTTTATTTAAAAAAACTAGCCGTTAAACGGCTATATTTGTTTGAAAGTGGACCGGTGCCGACGTCGTGGGGAGGACGTTGAGGACATGGATGACCCTAAGGGCGGGGTGCCGGGGCGTCGCTAGGCCTCGTCGGCCCTAGGCCGCTCCCCACACCGAGTGGCCTAAGTTTAAACGGTTTCTGCTCTGCAAGTTTTACCAGAAATTTCCGTTCCGCCAACCGTAATTTTTTGTTTTATCTCATCTTCACCTACACTTTGGGGTATCATAATATTTTCTTAGAGGCATACCTCATACATAAAACGGGGATTGAAAAGAAAATTACATTTCTTCAAGAAAGTTAAGGGGTATTTCGGGCTACCCTTGCCCCCACATAGATCTACCCATGTTGGAAACAAAACATATGATGGTATAATTTACTTTACGTGATATTTAACTTATTTGATATACTCTTTTTATCGTTGTTATATTAGAAAAATAATATTTGTGCATGAATATATGAACAATAATCATGCATAAAAATAATTGAATAAATATCTAAAAAGATAATTAATAAATATCAAATGAGCCAAACTTGATTTAAGGCAAGAGTCAAATTCGAGTTTTAAATATAGAGTTCTAAACAAACCAAACTCAATATTTCTAAAATTAAACAAAATACAATTATTTAGATAAATACATAAATAAAGCTCGACCTTAGTCAAATTCTAGATTCAACTCAACTTGTTTATGCTTCTAAAATATAAATATAATTTGACAAATATTGTTGTAGATTTTTACAAGTGTGAAGAATAACCTCATAGATCTTTCAAAACATATTTTTTTTGGAAAATACAACTTCATTAAAAACAACCTCCGACCCAAATGGACAAAAGTCCAAACAAACAACACACACCCCCGACACAAACGGGCTAAGGGTAGAAAATTACAACATATACATAGGGTATTAACATCAGTCACCCCAACCAATATAATTACATGACGTTCTATTTCTGAACCAAATATACCCTCTAGATTTAATCTCCCTCACAATCTCTTGTGGGCTATGACTGATTTGATTGAATACCATGTCGTTCCTTCCTTTCCATATGCACCAACACGAAATAATCACTAACCCTTGGATGATTTTTTTTTTTTTTGCCTTTTTTCCAGCTTGAGAATAATTGTGTACATCCATAATGTCTTTGAAGTTGAAAGCAAATATCTAAGGGATTTTACACCATGCACTTAACTCCGACCACACCGGATTTGCCATAGAACAAGTAGTAAAAAGATGCTCCATTGTTTCCTCAAACTCATTACAGAAGGGACACAAAACATATATGGTGTCCACGTTCCTTCTTCTTAAGTTCACTCTCGTAGCAAGTCTATCCAAGTTACCTCTCCAAGCCACGATGTTGCATTTAATAGGAACCCATTTACACCAATCAAAATCAGGAAGCTGGCTATTTCCCCTTTCGGTAATTAAGGCTTTTTTAACAGCCTTCACCAAAAACCCACCTTGGCTATCATCATTCCACACCCACCTATCCTCAGAGTTGTTGAAAGTCACCTTATGAAGAGTCTCTCTACATTCCTGCCACTCCTTTAGCTCCACATCCATCTCCGGCATTCTAGACTAATTCCATGTTAAACCATTGTTTCCCTTGCTCATTTCCATTCTATCTGCAACCCTGGAAGTTTTAAATATTTCCAACCAAAACAGATGTGGCCATCTATCCATAAAAGGGATTTCTCCTTCCCAAGTATCAATCCAAAACCTTATCTTCCCCGTTTCCAACCTTACCGAAAACCAAGAGATTTAAACCCTTCCCTTTAATTTTAAAATTAGAAATCGATTTCACAATGTTTTTCCAACACCCTCCCATATTACCATTGAAGGGAAGAAAACTTCTCTGATTTATTTTTCCATGACAAGCATCGACCACTTTCCTCCATACATTTTGGTTTTCAACCCTGTACTGTAACACCCCAATCGCGTAACACATGGCGAAAATATCAGGGAGTAACGTTACAAATTGCTCACAACAACTTGTACTAATTTTTTTCATTAATGTTAATATTGTTTTACAAAACAAAGAATACATGTAATTGTCTTTTGATTAAAGAAGTCTAAGGCCCGGATGCAATCCTATGCGTTGCATGCTGGAATAATCGAAATCCTGAAACATATGTGAAAATGAGAGTCAGCATAAAAGCTAGAGAGTACATATGTTTTGTTAGCCAAATAAATGGCAAAAAGTTTGGTATTGCAATACTTTGACAACTACGAGAGTTGTCAACTGAAAATGAAATCTTGAAGCCAAGGAATGGCAAAAGGGTTTAGTATTGCGATACATTATCTTAATTGTGAAAACTTGTGACAAAAGAGTTTTGTATATCAGTGGCGGACCCATAAATTTTTCCATAGGGGTGCGGAATTTTTTTAAAAACTTTAGGCCACCTCGATCTATAAATAAAAAAATCGGTTCGGGTCTGGTCGGGTCATGTAAAATAAAAAAAAACATCAAACTAAAGTTTATAACAATTTAAAAATTTTAGGCCGCGTAGATATATTCCTTAATTTTCAAGTTTTAAATTTCAACTTTTCAAACCCTATACTAGAATCATATAATCAATAAACAAGATATTAAGAGACAACAAACCCATCCTATAAAAACTAGAACAATCCCAAATTACCTCAAAACACATAAAAGTTTAAACTTTTTTAACTCATCCTATTATCTCACGAGTCTTGAACAAAATCACATAAACATAAAAATAACAAAAAACAAAACATGTACCAATTCCTGGCCGGAATTACGCTGTTTGTGGCCGGCCTTTTGCAGTCGCCGTCGGGGTTGGGTTGCGCAGGTCGCTGGCAGTGAGGTAAGGCAGAGGGAGGGCGGGAGTTGCACAAAGTTGGCAGTCGATTGAGATTTTTTTGTAAACTTGACTGATTTTGTTTATTTCAAAAGATGTATTTGGGTTGGTCTTGAATTTTATTAACTTATTGGACTTGATGGAATGAATTCAAGTTTTATTAAAGAGGTTAGTGGCTAACTTGTTTACATAATTGGGTCGGGTTTCAATCCGTATTCACAATTTTTTTATATAAATTCCAAACATCTTTTTCTAAGGGGTGCGGACGAAAATTTCCAAAGGCTGCGGTCGGGATTTTTCGCAAAAAATACCACTAAAACTTTTTTTTTTCAAGGGGTACGGCCGCCCACCCACACTATAGGGTAGGTCTGCCCCTGTTGTATATGGCAATATGATTATTACTAGGTAATTTTTATGCCATTGAAAATTGTACTTTGATCTTTGTAGTCACATTGAAATCGGTCACAAAACTTGTGAGTGTGTTATTAGAAATCCAATCAAGGATTAATAATAACAATATTTAAATTGGTCATAACTCGTGTGGGTATTATTAGAAATCAAGTCAATGATTTATAATAATACTTTGGGTATCCTTCTAAGAATCTAACATATGAGAATATGGAAGATTCTACAAGGATTTGAATAATTGAACATTGAATCAATTGTACACAAAATCTTAAAGTGATTCGGATAACGCTACAAGGGTAATACAATAAGAACACTTATATATAGGAAGTACCAGCGGCGTATCCACCATGTTCTTATGGTATTACACTCGTTTCGTTAACTAAATCACTACTAACTACATAAACACATAATCATCAACTTGTCATCAACTTGTAAACACACATTAAAGTACACAAAGAATCCAATCAAGGACTTCAATTGTACTTTACACATCCTACAAGTATCTAACTATGAAGATAGATAGATAGATACTACTAGGATCCAGATTTGGTCATAGTAAATAATAACATACGCATTAAAGTACATAACGAATCCAAACAAGGACTCCAATTTAGCACTTTAAACATCCCACAAGAATCTAACTATGAAGATAGATAGATAGATAGATAGATAGATAGATAGATAGATAGATAGATAGATAGATAGATAGATAGATAGATAGATAGATAGATAGATAGATAGATAGATAGATAGATAGATAGATAGATAGATAGATAGATAGATAGATAGATAGATAGATAGATAGATAGATAGATAGATAGATAGATAGATAGATAGATAGATAGATAGATAGATAGATAGATAGATAGATACTAATGGTGATTTGGGATAATGCCACGAAGGGTAATACAATAAGCACACTTATATAAAGGAAGTACCAGCGGCGTATCCACCATGTCATTATTGTATTACTCTAGTTTCGTTATCTAAATCACCAACAATCTCTACACATAAACAATGACCATCGTCGTGTAAAGCACTTCTTAGAAATCTCGCTATGAAGAAAGAAAGAAAGATTTAAGACTATACTTCAAATATCCTACAAGAATCTAACTATGAAGATATATAGATCCTATAAGGATATGTTCTCAATCGCCGTGTTTGCATAATCGGAATAATACACAAAAAACACTTAGTAAACACATATATGCCATACATTTGAAAATAAATTGATTACACATATGAATAACCCCAAAACATTTGAAAAATGTAAAAGAGGGGAACTATGTACTCACTTGGGGTTGCGTATAGGTCTTGTTCAAATGATATAACAAAGCTCAAAGGATCAAGAGTTCAAGTGTTGAAGTGGTTCCAAGTGTATCGGATACAATGTTAGTGTAACGGGACATAAATCGAGGAATCGGATAGAATGAGGTTTTATAAACCAAATTAGTGTTGGAACTCATATGAAATGGTTTAGTAAACTTAACATTCTGATTTGGAATGAAACCTAAGTGCTTTTGAACCGTTATGACCCGTTAAGGTAGTTTACGCTATTTTAACGTGTCATTAGCGTAAATACGCGTTCGGATGATCAAACTAGTCCTATGATAAATCTTATATGCCAAAACAAGTTTAATAAAGTTTCAATATCAGTTTATATGTCAAAAAGTTGGTTACATATGCTTAAAATAGATTTATGCTCTAAAAGGGCATTTTGGTCATTTTTAGGCATATAACAATTGACTTATCATAACACTAACCAAACGATGTGACCATAAGGTATAACCTTAGGAGGTTATTCCCTATACAACTATGGTCACAAATATATGTTTGGTCGGATCCTAAGATAGACCAAACGGGTCGGATTCGAAAGTCAAAGCGGTGGTCAAACTGCTCGACTTACGACCCTAAACAAGCACTAAACTAGAAGTGACGAGTTAGACATGTCTAACTAAGTTATAAAACTGTTTTGGTATCAAAACTTGGTATTTTGATACCTGAAAAAGTTTCGTCGTAAAATGCACAAAATGCGGATTTTTTACCGAAAATTTGACTCGTCATTTTGACTAGTAAACGGGGTAATCAATAGGTATAATCGTAATAGATTATAACCTTCGTGATTACGACCACGTTGCAAAGTTCAATTGAACTTTGACTTGACCACTTATGGTCAAAACCGAAAGTCAAACTGTTTGACTTTTAGCTTAAAATAGCTAAAATAAATGAAATAGACTAGGATGAGAACTTAGTTGTGTTTGGAAACACTTAAGATCTCAAGTGGGAGGCCTCCAAATGATGGAAGAAAGCTCCAAGAAGAAGGGAGAAGAAAGAAGTGAAATGAGCAAGTTTTGATGTGAATGAAAGTGGTTATTTATACTAGTCTTGAAGTCATAAGATCATGACATGTGGCTAGAGTGTTCTCCAAGGACTAACAAGATTGCAACAAGTGTTAGGATCAGATCTAGTGCTTGGAGAACACATAACTTGGTCCCCAAGATCATTAAAATAATCAAAACTTGGTGATGAAGCAAAATCTTTATTATTATTTTTTGACATTTTTGGCCCTTGAACTTGTATTTTCACTTGTTTGCTATTTTTAACCCCTTTAACCTAATATTTAGGTTATATAAGGACGTTAAAGCATATGTAGCTTGGTTTTTGTCCGAAAGTGTCGTGGATGTCGGTTCGTTCGGTTGTACGTGTCACACCCCGACCACGTAGAACATACAAAACGTGGCGGAAATGTCGGGGAGTGTTGTAACAGAATTAATGTTTCAAATCCATGGCAATTGAAGTTTCGTTTTATTAATCAAAAGTGTTACAATGTCTTAATAAACAAAGAAGTACAACATAATTAACTAGTCTTGTCTCGTTTTAAGTCACTAAGGCACAGGTCCGCCTAAGTATGTCTTGATAAGTCCTATGCTTCATCTCCTGAAAACACATGTGAAAATAGGTACGTCAGCATAAAAATGCCGGTGAGATACATAGGTTTTGTGAAAATAGAATTCATGACTTATGTTGGAGAAAATGTTTAGTCATGAACCTTGTAATTTGCTTTGTCTTGTAAATCATTTGAAAAACAATAAGTTCAGATGATATGTATAAATAAGTGAAATAATGTATGGTTAAATGAATAACCATTTAAGATGAGTTTGTATAAGATAAGTTGTTTGTAAAACAATGTCTTGTGAAAAGTATGTTATTTGTATAAAATGTTCTATGTATCAAACTGAAATGATTCAAATAACGCTACGACATGTAATACCATACAAACACTTATATATAGGAAGTACCAGCGGCGTATCCACCATGTTTGTATCATATTACACACGCATCGTTACTTAATCACTTAATCAAACCAAACCACCAATATAGGATGTCTATGTTTAACAATTGAAGAAATGTTTATGTATGGTAAGTAATGTAAAGTTAAACGAATAACCTTATAGTAGCATATAAAAAGTATACTTTGGATTTGTAAGTAGCATATTAAACTATGTTTTTGGTTTAGTAAGTAGCATATCAAAATATGCTTTGGATGTGATAAATAACATATTAAACTATGTTTTTGGTTTAGTAAGTAACATATCAAAATATGCTTTGGATGATTAATAAAATAAATATGTTAGTTTTGTACAATACCACACATGAGAGTATATCAAACTATACTTTAATAGTGTGATTTGAGAATTCATTCAGACCTGGTGCATCAAAATACACCTTTGAGACTATAAGGATACCACAAAGGCAATCCCTATTTGGATGGAGCAACAAATTGGTTTCAGACATTCCATGCCAACAGGAATGGGGTGTCAAATCCTATAGCGCTATATCATACTAACAATCGGTCTGGTGAACAAAATAAGTACAATTCAACCATTTATTTTATGTTTTTAGAGAAATCAGTGTTTAAAACCATAGATAGTCATTTAGTTTGTCAAAAGATAAGTAATAACTTGTATGATCAAATGTCAAAATGTAAGTATGTGATGAAATCAGTTGTACTAAGTAATGCACACAATGGGCACACGTAGCATGAAATGTAATGTAAAATGATGTACCAAGTATGCTAAGTTAACATACGAAGCAGAAAAGTCATGTAAATCAATGTACTAATAGTGTACTAATGAACATAACCAGTATATGATGTGAAAACAAGAAAGCATGAAAGTAACAAGTAGGCACATGTGTTTCACCCCAAAACAGTTTGGAAAACAGTAAAAGAGGGGTTCTATGTACTCACTTGATATTGCTCAGATGTCTAAAGATAACCACCAAGTAATGCTAGAGATCTCGGAATCAAACGGCACCTAATATAGGTAACTATGTTAACAACCGGACCTAAATCGGAAGACTGGGTAGTATTAGGGTTTGTAAACCAAATGAGTGTAGGAACTCATATGATATGGTTTAACAAAGCCTACATACTAAATGAAACTTAACTTAAGTGCTTTCGACCCATTACGACCCGTTTAGGTAGCTTATGCTACTTTAACGCGTCGTTCGCGTGAAACGCGTTCGGACCGCCTAACTAGCCCTATGACAAGTGTTATATGCCTAAACATGTTACATAATCAGTTATGTGGCAAAAGTTTAGGTTACATATGCTAAATTACCAATTATGCATGAAAAGGGTATTCTGGTAATTTACCTAAGGCATATAAACAACCTATCATACAACTACTCAAACGATGTGACCATAGGGTATAACCTCGGAAGGTTATTCCCTACCTACTATGGTCACCTAATGTATTTGGTCGGATCCTAATGATCGACCAAATGGGTCGAGTTCGAAGGTATAGGCGATTTATCAGATCGCCTACCCTACGACTCTAGACAACGTGGTAATCAGTGGGCATAGTCCCAAGGGACTATGACCAACGTGATTACACTCACGTTGCGAAGTTCAAACGAACTTCGCATTGACCATAAGCTGGCCAACGCTGAAAGTCAAACAAAGTTTGACTTTCTGACTCTAAAAGCAATAAAATAAGGAAAAGAACGAAAGAATACTTACCCAGGGTCCCCGAATGCTAATCCCGATCCAAGAACTCAGGTATGAAACAATGGTTTCAACTTAGAGCTCTCAAATCAGAATTCTTGTAAGTTTTAAAGCAATGGGGGGTGGGGTATTTATAGTATTCGGGTAACCGTTAAGATCATTTCATGGAATAACGTGATTCGATCACATCCATACACTTGTTGGAAGGTTATGGAAGCTAAAATATGATCTTATCAGCTGACTAAGCGAATTAGAACATGTGGTGGAGGATGGAACAGCTGCAAACAGGCTGTGAAATACACTGCATCTGGTCTGCAGACCCCTAGCGCACCGCTACGTTAAAAGTGTAGCGCACCGCTAGGCCCTAGTTTGGCAGAATTACACTTTTGGTCCCTGTATTGCAATCAGCCCATTTTCGACACGTTTAAGGCCCGTTAACCCCATTTCAAAGCTCTAAGATGAAGTTAAAGTATAGGGAACTTAAAACATGTTCAAAAATATCTCGGATGTCGGTTCGTTTGGCCGTACGAACGCGATGTTCGCTTAATTACGACGGAATGCGCATAAGCGCGAAAAACGAACCAAAAGACGCGACGAATGGATTTTTCTTATGGCGAACACTAAAATAAAATATTTTAGTGCTTACATAAATTTTTGGATGTCCGGAAGTATTCAGAACGTAAGTTATGCGCGAAAATGCAAACTTGTGCACTTTTTGACACTTTTAGTCCCTGAATGACCCAAAAGTTTATTTTAGCACACCGAACACCTCAAATCCTATTTTTAAGCTATATAAAGGATATTTATGGTATGTTTAACTTATGGCCATGTTCCGGAATGTCTGTTACAGCTCAAATTGGCATACTTTCGCAGTTTGTCAACTTTAGTCCCTGTAAGCGATTTAACTTGATTTTGCCATACCAAAGCCTTCAAAACTTATTTCTAAGTTATGTAAAGGTTATTTAAGGTATGTTAAGTCTATTTCACTATTCCAGAGTGTTTGTTGCATTAAACTGGTTATATTTACGCACCAGTGCGTGTATAACCTTCCAGAAAGTGATTTAGAGCTTGAAATTGAACTAGAGTTGATATGTGCAAATGATACACATATATTTAACAAATCCCAAGTATGAAATACAATATTTCATTGGTTTGGCATTTGTCTGATGGTTGAAGTGACACAGGTGTTACAGTCTCCCCTACTTTAGGAAATTTCGTCCCGAAATTTAATTTTAGAGGAAACTTGTGAAGACAGCTGTGACGATTTCGCCTTCTAATAGATCCTTTAAACCCTTAAGTAAAACTCTGGGCCATGTTAGGAATTTTAGCGAATTTGTTAACCATCAAAGTGAATTCCTTGCAGTAGTAAAACATGGAATTTTGAACTACGAACAGAAGAACGTTTCTTATGAAGACTTATCATAGGAAACTTGGTGTGTGATTGAGATCAGAATTGAGAATAAATGACATTGGTCGAGGTCCAAGACTTCTCCCGTATCATTATTCTTGTCACTATAGGTCTTAACACATGACAAAGCTTCCTGTGGTTTCTGTGCACTGAATTCCATAATTATGTAGGCCTCCATAATTACGTAATTCCTTGCCCAGTCCGCACAGTTCATTTCATAATGCGTAGAGGAAAAAAAGCAATTGAATAAACATGAAGCGACCTGACTAGACCACCAAAGGGTCCTTTTAATTTGACCAATGAACGAGCCTTTTAATTAGATCAACGCATGATCTTCTTAACTAGACCGTCGCACAATCTCGTTAAATAGACCACTTAAGGGATCTTATAAATTATATCATCACATGATATTTCTAATCAGATTTTCAAAATCAATCTGTTTGACCAGACCATGCAAGAGGTCCAATTTATAGAATAGTACTTTAAAACCCAAAGGACTTGACTACTACGTAGAAGTCCATTAAGGATTTAAGATAGTATCTTTGGATATCCTTCTATGAATCCCTCATATAAGATATGGAAGATTCTACGAGGATTTGGATGGGTCACAAACAACCACAAAACATAGAAGAAAACACATAAGCACATAATTAGTTAACTTGATTCTTTAATTCGTTCTCTTTAGGTATAGATAATTAAAGCACACCAGGAATCCAATCCATGGATTTCATTTGGCACTTTAATATTTTCAAGAATCTATCTTATGAAGATAGAAGGATTCTTAGTAAGAGTTTGGCTTTGTTTCTTAAAAGAAACAAGTGTTTAAGGTTCTAGGGGAGATCACAAGTGATCATAAAATGACAGAACCACACGAGTAGTTTGTATTTGGGTTGACATCATAAGGTTGTATCAAACATTCACACAATCGTATCAGTTTTTGCAAAAATAAAAACGACGAATTTTTATTTATATAACAACTGACTTGTCTTTAAACGTCAAAGATTACAACCAAGGGAAATAACAAAACACTTGTTGTTTACTGCTGCATCATTGTTTCCGTCTGCCTTATTGATGTTAAATGCTCATCCACGCGCTGGAGGTGCGTTAACAAGTCTTGGGCAATTGTTCCTGTAGTGGGTAAGGTCACCACAGTTATAACATGACCCCGGAGGGAACCGTGCTTGAACAGCAGCAGGGTTTGCAGCAGCTTGATTTGCAAAACGACAAACATTGATCAAATGTCCCAACCGCCCACAGTGGGTACATTTGTGACACTGTTCTTGCGCTAGATGATGACGGTTGCATTTGTTGCACAAAGGTGCGGTACCAACATAGTTTTGCCTTTTGCGAGGTTGTGCTGGTTGGTTTAGTGCAACCTGTTTGTCTTGAGCAGATACAGCGCAGTTTTGAGAGGGTTTGCGCTTCTTCTTCTTGGATACCTCAGCATGTTCTTCCTTTGGTTCCACTTGAGCAGTCTTGTCGGATGGTCTTGGGTCACCCTTCCGAAACAGCTTTTTCTTTCTGATGTGGGATTCAGTCAAAGTGGCAGACAATTCAATGGCTTGTCTGACAGTAGTAGGGTTGCTGCCAGTAACAATATCCTGAACTAGGTCAGGAAGACCATCAGTATATTTCTCGATTGCCTTATCCACAGGAGTAACCATAGCAGGACACAACAGGCTCAATTCTTCAAAACGGTCAGTATAGGCTCGATGCTCGCCACTGTCTTGCTTCAAATCATCAAACTCCCTCTCCAAAGCTCGCAGTTCATGACGAGGGCAAAACTCCTTCATCATAAGAGCCCTAAGCTCAGCCCAAGTCTGCGCTAATGCTACATCAGCACCGCGATCTCTCATCACCCCGTTCCACCACGTGAGAGCCCTCTTCTGAAACACACTCGAAGAAAACTCGACCTTGCGATTTTCAGGACACTGAACGTGACGGAAAGTATTCTCAATGCTTTCGAACCATTGAAGAAGCCCAGTTGCTCCCTCAGAACCACTAAACTTGAGTGGTTTAGCCGAGTTGAAACTCTTGAAGTTGCATGGAGCGTTGTTGTTGTTGATGGCTTGCATCATTTGAGCATAAAGATTTGGGAAGGCAACAGCCATTTGCTGCGCGATGATTTCCGCCAGTTCGGCATTTGCCATCTGATTGTCGCGTCGAGGAGGCATTCTAAAAGAGGAACATGAAAAGAAACGAGTGAGAGATTTAGACGAAATGAATGAGATGAATCAAATCTGATGAAAGCAAGGATAGTGGTCATTTGTTTGTTACTACAAAGTAAACAAACTACACACAGTGACTAATCAAAGTAAATGGATTAAAATAATGTATCGCGAAGACATGCTCGCCTATAAGTGAACACTCATCCCAAGAATTCCCAGGTAAGCACAACTGGTCTCGCGTCTGATGAGATGTATACGAAGTGCTTGCCTAGACAGAAAACCCAGAATACAGGCATTCACCCTTCCAGTTTGCACGTGTTCACATTATTTAAAACCCAAAACCTTAACGAAATTTTGAAAACTCAAAGGGGTTCAAAACCATATAATAAAGGGTTCAAAACCTTACAATAGAGAGTTCAAAACCTAGTAATCTATCATCCTAGAACAGATGATTAGTTTTCAAAGCAGTTTTGAAATTTATGTTCTTGTTGTGGTCGTCGCCTAAGGATAGGTGACGGTATTGTTTTATGACTAAACGCAAGTAAACTCGCGTTAGGGTCCTAGAAAAGTTATAGACTAGGTCAAAGCATTACTAATAACCTAATTCCCTATAACCATTGGCTCTGATACCATCTTTTCTGTCACACCCCGACCACGTAGAACATACAAAACGTGGCGGAAATGTCGGGGAGTGTTGTAACAGAATTAATGTTTCAAATCCATGGCAATTGAAGTTTCGTTTTATTAATCAAAAGTGTTACAATGTCTTAATAAACAAAGAAGTACAACATAATTAACTAGTCTTGTCTCGTTTTAAGTCACTAAGGCACAGGTCCGCCTAAGTATGTCTTGATAAGTCCTATGCTTCATCTCCTGAAAACACATGTGAAAATAGGTACGTCAGCATAAAAATGCCGGTGAGATACATAGGTTTTGTGAAAATAGAATTCATGACTTATGTTGGAGAAAATGTTTAGTCATGAACCTTGTAATTTGCTTTGTCTTGTAAATCATTTGAAAAACAATAAGTTCAGATGATATGTATAAATAAGTGAAATAATGTATGGTTAAATGAATAACCATTTAAGATGAGTTTGTATAAGATAAGTTGTTTGTAAAACAATGTCTTGTGAAAAGTATGTTATTTGTATAAAATGTTCTATGTATCAAACTGAAATGATTCAAATAACTCTACGACATGTAATACCATACAAACACTTATATATAGGAAGTACCAGCGGCGTATCCACCATGTTTGTATCATATTACACACGCATCGTTACTTAATCACTTAATCAAACCAAACCACCAATATAGGATGTCTATGTTTAACAATTGAAGAAATGTTTATGTATGGTAAGTAATGTAAAGTTAAACGAATAACCTTATAGTAGCATATAAAAAGTATACTTTGGATTTGTAAGTAGCATATTAAACTATGTTTTTGGTTTAGTAAGTAACATATCAAAATATGCTTTGGATGTGATAAATAACATATTAAACTATGTTTTTGGTTTAGTAAGTAACATATCAAAATATGCTTTGGATGATTAATAAAATAAATATGTTAGTTTTGTACAATACCACACATGAGAGTATATCAAACTATACTTTAATAGTGTGATTTGAGAATTCATTCAGACCTGGTGCATCAAAATACACCTTTGAGACTATAAGGATACCACAAAGGCAATCCCTATTTGGATGGAGCAACAAATTGGTTTCAGACATTCCATGCCAACAGGAATGGGGTGTCAAATCCTATAGCGCTATATCATACTAACAATCGGTCTGGTGAACAAAATAAGTACAATTCAACCATTTATTTTATGTTTTTAGAGAAATCAGTGTTTAAAACCATAGATAGTCATTTAGTTTGTCAAAAGATAAGTAATAACTTGTATGATCAAATGTCAAAATGTAAGTATGTGATGAAATCAGTTGTACTAAGTAATGCACACAATGGGCACACGTAGCATGAAATGTAATGTAAAATGATGTACCAAGTATGCTAAGTTAACATACGAAGCAGAAAAGTCATGTAAATCAATGTACTAATAGTGTACTAATGAACATAACCAGTATATGATGTGAAAACAAGAAAGCATGAAAGTAACAAGTAGGCACATGTGTTTCACCCCAAAACAGTTTGGAAAACAGTAAAAGAGGGGTTCTATGTACTCACTTGATATTGCTCAGATGTCTAAAGATAACCACCAAGTAATGCTAGAGATCTCGGAATCAAACGGCACCTAATATAGGTAACTATGTTAACAACCGGACCTAAATCGGAAGACTGGGTAGTATTAGGGTTTGTAAACCAAATGAGTGTAGGAACTCATATGATATGGTTTAACAAAGCCTACATACTAAATGAAACTTAACTTAAGTGCTTTCGACCCATTACGACCCGTTTAGGTAGCTTATGCTACTTTAACGCGTCGTTCGCGTGAAACGCGTTCGGACCGCCTAACTAGCCCTATGACAAGTGTTATATGCCTAAACATGTTACATAATCAGTTATGTGGCAAAAGTTTAGGTTACATATGCTAAATTACCAATTATGCATGAAAAGGGTATTCTGGTAATTTACCTAAGGCATATAAACAACCTATCATACAACTACTCAAACGATGTGACCATAGGGTATAACCTCGGAAGGTTATTCCCTACCTACTATGGTCACCTAATGTATTTGGTCGGATCCTAATGATCGACCAAATGGGTCGAGTTCGAAGGTATAGGCGATTTATCAGATCGCCTACCCTACGACTCTAGACAACGTGGTAATCAGTGGGCATAGTCCCAAGGGACTATGACCAACGTGATTACACTCACGTTGCGAAGTTCAAACGAACTTCGCATTGACCATAAGCTGGCCAACGCTGAAAGTCAAACAAAGTTTGACTTTCTGACTCTAAAAGCAATAAAATAAGGAAAAGAACGAAAGAATACTTACCCAGGGTCCCCGAATGCTAATCCCGATCCAAGAACTCAGGTATGAAACAATGGTTTCAACTTAGAGCTCTCAAATCAGAATTCTTGTAAGTTTTAAAGCAATGGGGGGTGGGGTATTTATAGTATTCGGGTAACCGTTAAGATCATTTCATGGAATAACGTGATTCGATCACATCCGTACACTTGTTGGAAGGTTATGGAAGCTAAAATATGATCTTATCAGCTGACTAAGCGAATTAGAACATGTGGTGGAGGATGGAACAGCTGCAAACAGGCTGTGAAATACACTGCATCTGGTCTGCAGACCCCTAGCGCACCGCTACGTTAAAAGTGTAGCGCACCGCTAGGCCCTAGTTTGGCAGAATTACACTTTTGGTCCCTGTATTGCAATCAGCCCATTTTCGACACGTTTAAGGCCCGTTAACCCCATTTCAAAGCTCTAAGATGAAGTTAAAGTATAGGGAACTTAAAACATGTTCAAAAATATCTCGGATGTCGGTTCGTTTGGCCGTACGAACGCGATGTTCGCTTAATTACGACGGAATGCGCATAAGCGCGAAAAACGAACCAAAAGACGCGACGAATGGATTTTTCTTATGGCGAACACTAAAATAAAATATTTTAGTGCTTACATAAATTTTTGGATGTCCGGAAGTATTCAGAACGTAAGTTATGCGCGAAAATGCAAACTTGTGCACTTTTTGACACTTTTAGTCCCTGAATGACCCAAAAGTTTATTTTAGCACACCGAACACCTCAAAGCCTATTTTTAAGCTATATAAAGGATATTTATGGTATGTTTAACTTATGGCCATGTTCCGGAATGTCTGTTACAGCTCAAATTGGCATACTTTCGCAGTTTGTCAACTTTAGTCCCTGTAAGCGATTTAACTTGATTTTGCCATACCAAAGCCTTCAAAACTTATTTCTAAGTTATGTAAAGGTTATTTAAGGTATGTTAAGTCTATTTCACTATTCCAGAGTGTTTGTTGCATTAAACTGGTTATATTTACGCACCAGTGCGTGTATAACCTTCCAGAAAGTGATTTAGAGCTTGAAATTGAACTAGAGTTGATATGTGCAAATGATACACATATATTTAACAAATCCCAAGTATGAAATACAATATTTCATTGGTTTGGCATTTGTCTGATGGTTGAAGTGACACAGGTGTTACAGTACGGTTGCGTTTTTCGTTAAATTACGTCAAACGCCCAAACGAACACAAAAACGGACGAAATTACGCAACGAATGATATCTTTGAATTCTAATCAATAAAATACAATATTTTATTGAGTACAAAAATATTCAGATTCGTATATGAGGTCCGTATTTAGAAATACGAGTATTGGCAGACTTTCGTAGTTTATCGGAAATAGTCCTTGCACTTGAATAAGCGTGTTTTCGTCATCCCTAACCCATCGAAACTTATTTCTAAGTTTTGTAAAGGGTATTTAGAGTATCTGTAGCTTATTTCCTCATTCCGGAGTGTACATTGCATTTAATGGATTACGTTAAAGTATCGGTTAATGAAACGCTTCCAAAAGAAAAAGTTTTTGAAAGCCCGAAATTTTGCACAAGGGTTACATGTACCTCCAACCCCATTTAACCAAAAGGGCCATATTAATCTCTTTGAGACGACTGATACCCAACCCCCATTAGATTTAGGCCACGTTACCCACTCCCAAGCCACCCAGTTCATTTTGTTATAATCATTTGAGCCCGCCCAAAGAAATTTTCTCATTTTAGCTTCAACATCTTGATGACCCCACATATGGCCCACAAAACGTGCCAATACATAAATATTAAGATGTTGATTAGACTAGGTTTCGATTGTCCTACGATTTAGGTATGACATAAATATCTTTTTAATGTTGTCATTTTTGTTTCAATATGTAAATTAACCCATTATAAATTAACAACATTATGGTGCATAGGTAAGTTGTATTCTATGTTTAGGGAGGTTTTCAAAAAAATATATATATAGTTACACTTTAACCCAAAACTACTTTGGTTTTTTACTTCTAACCCAAAAGCTTTCTAACTTTGTAAATTTAACCTCACAACTTTTTACTTTCAATTTTGGTACCCGACACTTTTCATAATTCGCAACATTTGTGTGTGGTTCAACGTTTTTATGTTTTGTTTTACTCTTCATTCTAAATTTTGCGAGTTAATATTACGCAACGTGCGTGTGCGGTTCAATGTTTTTATGGACGTCTATTTTTTCCCATTTGATAGGTTCATCACGATGCACGGGTCCTATTCGACTTAGTTATTATTTTCTATGTTTTATGTTTCGGTCAAATTTTTTTGTGTTGTAACTTCGGTGTTGATGATCGCTTGCGGTGTTGTGACATTGGTACTATTTGTCATGGTTTTACGCCCCCACGCGGAGGGGCTTAATACTAGTTATAAAACAAATAAACAATGTAATGTCCTTTTTATCTTCTTTTTTTGTAAAAGGACTTTTGTATGTACGCAAGTTCCGTTGGTAAGAAGCGTTGATGAGTGGTTGCGTATCGATTGTCAAATGAGATTCATACAAGTTAAATATTGTCTAAAAGTCAAAAGGTATAATATTAGGGAAAATTACGAATTTGTTGATTGACCAAGAGGGTTTTCAATTTTGTCGCGCTCCTGCGTCCTTGGAAGGACCACTGAGCTTCGGAAGAGTCCGCATGTTATGTTGATGCGTCCATGTCCCTAGAAGCTGACACGTGTCTGACATTTCCTACTTCGTGTGTTTTCTTAGCATGCTAGCACACTTGATTTCATGAACATTTCCTACTTCGTGTGTTTTCTTAGCATACTTAGTACATGGTTTTCTCATAACGTGCTTACCTTGGTTATGACATTTGGTTTGTTCAGCGCGATAATAATACATTCATTAACAATATCCCGCCAACTGTTAGTATGTATTGTTTACCATAGGTTTGATAACCCCATTCCCGCTTCCTAGTTTTGTTTAGGAGTATCCATCTGGGGAATGGCAGAACCCGATGAACATTGATAAACCTTTGCCGTTATAAGGGTTTATCTGACAGACATCAAGGCTTGAATGTATTCGTTAACAACCATATAAATGCTTATAATCATAAAAGCACTGCTTTCTGCAAAACATAACTTTTGATTTAAAGTTAGGTTTATTCAAAGACATTGTTTTGTACATTTTACGTATGGGATTGAGTAAATACTATTTATTCACCATACATGACATTTGCTTTCACATTAACATTATGCACCCGATTTGAGTTGATACTTTCTACTTGCCATACATTACATTTGATTATACATGACTCAGTTTACACATGACATTGTACATGGTTTACACATAAACATTTTGACATTGGTTTAAACAAGACATTTTTGGTGGTTATTGATAAGTGATTTAAATAACGAGGCGTGTGTAATATGATAAAAGCATGGTGGATATGCCGTTGGAGCTTCCTATATATAAGTTCTTTTATGGTATTACATATCGTAGCGTTATTTAAACCACTTCGACAAAGACAGAAACATGATACATTTTATACATAAACATGACACATTTTTCACAAGGCATCGTTTTACGTATAACATATTTTGAACAAGAACATGATACTTTTATACAGAAACATGATATCTTTTTACAAAAGACATCACTTGGTTATTTATTTAACCATGCATTATTTCTTTTAAATCATTTGATTTTCACATCGATTATCATATGGTTTTACAAAAGAAAACATTTTTACAAAGGTTCATGACTACTTTTGAGTTAAACATTTCTTTTAACAAAATCAAGGCCATGAATCCTCAACAACAAAACCTATGTTACTCAAAGGCATTTTTATGCTGACGTACCTATTTTCACATGTGTTTCAGGTGTTTACGTTTGTCTATGAGCAGGCTTCACATAGGGCGGACTTGGGCCTTAGTGACTTTAAAACCTACAAGACAATTGTTGTGCATTAAACAATGTAAACATTTATCTTAATAAAATAATACTTATTGAGCCATGTGTTATGAAACAATTTGTAACGTAACTCCCCAATATTTTCCGCCGCGTGTTGTTGTACATTACGCGATTGGGGTGTTAGAGATTGGTATCAGAGCCATGGTTATAGAGAATTAGGTTATTAGTGATGCGTCTGACCTAGACTATAACCTTCCTAGGACCCTAACACATGTTATCTTGTGTTTAAAACAATACCATCACCTATCCTTAGGTGATTACCAAAACAATTCCATAAGTTCATTCTGAAAATCAATCATCTATCCTTAGATGATATTTTTGGGCTTCATGCCTTTCAAATTTTCAAAATCTCGTCAAAGTTTGGGCTTTAAAATGTGAACATGTGCAATCCGGAAGGGTGGGTGCCTGTACCCTGAGTTTTCTGTCTAAGGCTAGAGTGTTCGTACAAATCCGCATCATCGGACCAGTCACTCTTACCTGGGAACTCTTGGGGTGAGTGTCCACCTATAGGCTAAAGCATATCTTCACGATACATTATAAAGACCCATTTACTTTGATTAGTCATCGTGTCATTTGTTTGTTCTAGGTAACGAACAGATGATCACAATCATTATGCTTCGTCGATATTCTTAACATCCAGTTTTGATTATCCAAATATCATCTCACTCACCTTCTCTCATTTCCTTCTCTCTTAGAATGCTTCCCCGTCGAAATGCTGCTCAGAACACCGAAATGGCTACCATAATAGCTCAGCAAATTGCTGTTGTGCTACCTAATCTCATAACTCAAATAAACCAAGCCAACAACAACAACAATGCACATGTTTCGTGCAACTATAAACAATTTAACTCAGCTAAACCACTCAAGTTCAGTGGTTCTGAGGGAGCAACTGGGCTCCTACAATGGTTTGAGAGTATTGAGAACACATTTCACCATGTCCAATGTCCAAATGAGTGCAAAGTATAATTTTCATCAAGTGTGTTCCAAAAGAGAGCACTTACGTGGTGGAACGGAATTATGAGGGATCGGGGTGCAAATGTTGCAATGGCACAAACATGGGAAGAGCTTCGTGCTCTAATGATGAAGGAGTTTTGTCCTGGTCACGAATTACGGGCACTCGAGAATGAATTCCATGATTTAAAACAAGATAGTGGAGAACATCGTGCCTACACCGATCGTTATGAGGAGTTGAGCTTGTTATGCCCTACGATGGTTATGCCTTTAGATAAGGCAATCGAAAAATACATTGATGGCCTTCCTGACCTGGTTTAGGATATAGTCACTGGTAGCAACCCTGCAACTGTTAGACAAGCTATCGAGTTAGCAGCTACCCTGACTAAATCTCAAATCAGAAAATGGAAACTATTTCGCAAGGGCGACAAAGAACATACTGCTAAAACTATACAAGAGAAACCCAAGGAAATCAACGCTGAACCTTCCAAGAAATCTAGGAAGCGTAAGGCTTCACAAAACCTTGTTGTGGTTACTCGACCTAACCAAGCGGTACCCAACCAACCAGCTCAACCTCCTGCTAGAAAACCATACAATGGAACTGCACCTCTGTGCAACCAATGTAACCTTCATCACCACGCCAGTGTGCAATGCCGCAAATGCCTAAACTGTGGGCTCATTAGTCATACAGCTAGGGTTTGCCGAGCTGTGACTACGCAAAATCAAGTTGATCACAACCCTGCTTAAGGACGTGCTCTTAACGCTGGAGTTAATGAGGCTCGTGCCAACAACAAAGCAGTTACAAACAACTAGGATTTTGAATTTCCATTTCTTTTATTATCCAAGACTCATGTACACTTTTCAGTTGGTTTGCAATGATATCAGTATTCCTATAACAAAATTTCAAAATTTGACATGCATGCTCATATATGTGAAATGTGCGACTATATATCAAGACTCATTCTTTATAGAATCAAACCAACTTTCGTGATACATTCCATTTGTGTTTTGCACATTTCCTACCAAACCTATGGCCCCATCTATCCGTGAAACCCGTACAGCCTTAATGACTAGTGGAAAACACGTAAGACACACACATTGTTACAATCTTTGAAACAAAGCACCATTCTTTGACCATGTCCATAATGTGTCACTTGGCAAGATAAACTATGCAGACTATGCAACGAGTTAAGTAATTATGGGTGCACACATAATTATGCGACTCGATGCATGGAAATCATAGTGAGTCCTGCTAGGTGTGATCTAGGGTGATTAGATAACGAGACGAATGTAATATAGTAAGAACACGGTGGATACGCCGTTGCTACTTCCTACATATAAGTGTTCCTATTGTATTATCAGACGTAGCGTTATCCAAGTCACCTGAGGATTTTATACCCTTATGTGTTAACCTAAAACCATCTATATTCATTTACGTCTCTGATGAAGTATCCATTGAGGAAAAATGAACTAGCTACTCATTTTTCGCTTCTGTAAGAGATATCCGTTGGGAAATGAATAATCCATTCAAAAACTATGTTCATTTTCGTTTCTGATGAAGTACCCATTGAGGAAAATGAACTATCCGTTCGTTTTCGCTTCTAAAGGAATATCCACTGAGGAAAATGAATAAATTCATTCCGATTCCGATGAAGTATCCATTGAGGAAAATGAATTATCCATTCATTTTCACTTCTGTAGAAATATCCATTGGGGAATGAATAATCCTGTATTGATTCTTCATTTCCACTTCTGACGAAGTGTCCATTGAGGAAAATGAATTATCCATTCATTTTCGTTTCTGAAGAAATCCCATCAGGGAAATGAATATTCTTTTCAATTATCCTTCATTTCCACTTCTGATGAAGTATCCATTGAGGAAAATGAATTATCCATTCATTTTCGCTTCTGTTGAAATATCCATCGGGGAAATGAATATTCTTTTCTATTATCCTTCATTTCCACTTCTGACGAAGTATCAATTGAGGAAAATGAATTATCCATTCATTTTCACTTCTGAAGAAATATCCATCGGGGAAATGAATATTCTTTACAGTTGTCCTTCATTTCTACTTCTGACGAAGTATCCATTGAGGAAAATGAATTATCCATTCATTTTCGCTTCTGAAGAATCAACCATTTAGAAATGAACAGCTTATACATTCTATCATTTCCGTTTCTGATAAAAGTATCCATTGAAGAAAATGAATTATCCATTCATTTTCGCTTTTAAGGAAATGTCCATTGGAAATGAATAACCCATTCATCTTTCATTTCCACCTCTGATGAAGAATCCATTGAGGAAAATGAATTATCCATTCATTTTCACTTCTGCAGAATACCCATTGGGGAAATGAAACACAAATCCTTATGGAATCTTCCTATCTTAATAGTTAGATTCTTAATGGGACACTTAAAGTACTACTTTCAAATCCTTGACTGGATTTTTAAGAATACTTTACAAGATACAGAAACGAAGAGCCAAATCCTTACAAAGATCTTTCTACCTTAGTAGTTAGACTCTTAAAGGATACCCACATAACTATTGATTGATTTGGTTTTATCATTAATCAATCTCTCATCCCCATTTCCTGCATTAATCGAGGAAGTATCCATTAGGGGATGAGCATTATAGGAATAACAGCCCGTTCCCATTTCCCGCACTATCTGAGGAAGCATCCACTAGGGAATGATAAAGTTATGCCTTACGTGGAGATCCTTGATGAGTTATTCTATGTGAATAGATGAAACTCTAGATTCCACTCAAGACATTTGCTTGGCACAACTTATACAAAAAAGTTCCTACGAATAAAATTTCGGGACGAAATTTCCTAAAGTAGGGGAGACTGTGACAACTATGCCTACAGTTATCACCAACCAATCCCAAACAATTTCGTAAGAAATAAAACCTTGTGTTGTTTAGTGGATTATGTAATTATCTATGATATTTGCACATATCAATCCCTGTTCAAATTCAAACCCTTAAACGCTTTCTAGAAAGTTATACGCAAACTGATACGTAAACGTAATCAGTTTAGTGCGACAAACACTCTGGAATTGAAACATAAGATTAACATACCTAAAATAACTTTTACATAACTTAAAAATAAGTTTTAGAAGTTTTGGTATGGCAAAAACAAGTTTATTCGCTCACAGGGACTATTTGCATCAAACTGCAAAAGTCTGTCGTTTCGTATCGCAATGTACATTCTGAAATATGATCATAAGCTAACATACCATAAATAACGTAAACATAGCTTAGAAATAAGCTTTGAGTGGTTCGGTGTGTGGAAATATGCTTATTTGATCATACAGGGACTAAAAGTTTCAAAAACGGTGTAAGTTTGCATTTACGCGCATATCTTACGTTCTGACCACATCCGGACATCCAAGAATTTTTGTAGTCACTAAAATATTTTATTTTAGTGATCGGAATGCAAAAATACCATTCATCGCTTAATTTGGATCGTTTTCGCGTCCGTTCGAGTTTCGTCGTAATTAACCGAACAACGAGACCGTACGACCAAACGAACTGACATCTGTGATATTTCCAAGCATATTTCAGGTCCCCTAAACTTTGACGACCTTGTAGAGCCTTGAAAATGGATTAACGGAGGTTAAATACGTCGAAAATGCCAGTTAGAGTGTGCAGGGGCTGTTTCTGTCAACTTTTGAAAGTTGCAGCCTGCGCCACAGCCTAGGGGCTGTGCTGTGGCGCCACGCCACCACATGACCTGGACAGAAACTTCAGTTTCAGCAACAGTTTGATATTTCAGGGACCATTCTTGCAATTTCTTTCTGTGGTAGCCAAGTTAACACCTCTCCAAGCAAAGGATAACTGTCATTTACACATGTATGGCTGGGATTTATTGCTTGGTGGCCAAACAAACCACTTGTAATGATCCTAGAGCCTCCCCACAAGTATAAATACCCACCCAATCTTCCTCATTCCTTGCTCATTCTCATATTTGAACTCTAAGTGGAGGAATTCCTGCTAAGGAGCCACCTACCTGAGTTCTAATATCATCCTTCTAGCCTTTGAACACCTTGTAAGTGTTCTTTCATGGCTTAGTAGTGATTTTCAGCTATTTAGAGTTGAAAGTCAAACTGTTTGACCAACAGTTTGACTTTCGGTTTTGACCATCAATTGGTCAAGTCAAAGTTCAATTGAACTTTGCAACGTGATTGTAATCATGATGGTTATAATCCTTAGCGATTATACCTACTGATTACCACATTGATTAGGTGTAGTGACGAGTCAAATTTTCAGTCAAAATGCGTATTTACGCACATTTTGTGACGGAACTATTTACGGGTATCAAAACCCTTTGTTTTGATACCAAATCAGTTTTCTAAGTTAGTTAAACATGTTTAACTCGTCACTACTAGTTTAGTGCTTGTTTACGGTCGTAAGTTAAGCGCTCTCGACAACCGCTTAGACTTTCAAACCCGACCCGGTTGGCCGATCATTAGGATCCAACCAAGCATGTTTAGTGATCATAGTTGCATAGGGAATAACCTACTGAGGTTATACCTTATGATCACATAGGTTGGTTAGTTATTTGTTAAGTAGATTACATGCCCATAGAAAATGACCAAATTGCCCTTTTGAAGCATAAATTCATATTTTGCATATGTGATTACGTTTTGACATATAATTTGATCTAGTAACATATTTAGGTATAATTGGGCATGTAAGACTTGACATAGGACATAGATAACCATCCGACCTTAGTGTTACGCTAACGGCGCGTTATAGTAGCTTAAACTACCATAACGGGTCAAAACGGGTCAAAAGCACTTAGGTAAACTTCCAAATCAGAATGTTAGGTCTATTAAATCATGCCATATGAGTTCAAATACTCATTTGATTTATAGAACCTCATTCTATCCTATCCCCCGAATTAGGATCCGTTAATTAACGTAGTTACCTATATTAGGTGCCTTGTTGATTCCGTGATCCTTGAAGCTTTATTTGGTCTTATTTCCAAGACTAATAAGCAATCCCAAGTGAGTACATAGTCCCCTCTTTTACCGCTTTCATATATTTTGAGGTGATACACATGTGCATACATTGTTATTTTCGTGCTTTTCAAGCTTTTATAACATAAACATGCTAGTTTCATCTAGTACACATATAGTACATGATTTCAATTATGTATTGCTATGTATGTTGACTTAGCATGCTAGCACACTTGATTTCATGAACATTTCCTACTTCGTGTGTTTTCTTAGCATACTTAGTACATGGTTTTCTCATAACGTGCTTACCTTGGTTATGACATTTGGTATGTTCAACGGGACAATAATACATTCATTAACAATATCCTGCCGACTGTTAGTATATACGGTTTACCATAGATTTGATAACCCCATTCCCGCTTCCTAGTTTTGTTTGGGAGTATCCATCTGGGGAATGGCAGAACCCGATGAACATTGATAAACCTTTGCCTTTATAAGGGTTTATCTGACAGACATCAAGGCTTGAATGTATTCGTTAACAACCATATAAATGCTTATAATCATAAAGCACTGGTTTCTACAAAACATAACTTTTGATTTAAACTTAGGTTTATTCAAAGACATTGTTTTGTACATTTTACATATGGGATTGAGTAAATACTATTTATTCACCATACATGACATTTGCTTTCACATTAACATTATGCATACGGTTTGAGTAGATACTTTCCACTTGCCATACATTACATTTGATTATACATGACTTAGTTTACACATGACATTGTACATGGTTTACACATAAACATTTTGAAATTGGTTTAAACAAGACATTTTTGGTGGTTATTGATAAGTGATTTAAATAACGAGGCGTTTGTAATATGATAAAAGCATGTTGGATACGCCGTTGGTACTTCCTATATATAAGTGCTTTTATTGTATTACATATCGTAGCGTTATTTAAACCACTTCGACAAAGACAGAAACATGATACATTTTATACAGAAACATGACACATTTTTCACAAGGCATCGTTTTACATATAACATATTTTGAACAAGAACATGATACTTTTTATACAGAAACATGATATCTTTTTACAAAAGACATCACTTGGTTATTTATTTAACCATGCATTATTTCTTTTAAATCATTTGATTTTCACATCGATTTTCATATGGTTTTACAAAAGAAAACATTTTTGCAAAGGTTCATGGCTACTTTTGAGTTAAACATTTCTTTTAACAAAATCAAGGCCATGAATCCTCAACATCAAAACCTATGTTACTCACGGGCATTTTTATGCTGACGTACCTATTTTCACATGTGTTTCAGGTGTTTACGTTTGTCTATGAGCATGCTTCACATAGGGCGGACTTGGGCCTTAGTGACTTTAAAACCTACAAGACAATTGTTGTGCATTAAACAATGTAAACATTTATCTTAATAAAACAAAACTTATTGAGCCATGTGTTATGAAACAATTTGTAACGTGACTCCCCAATATTTTCCGCCGCATGTTGTTGTATATTACGTGATTGGGGTGTTAGAAAATGACAATTGTAGCGATTATCATGTGAAGACCGACAAGTTGCATTCGAGTAATGAAAAAGTGAGTCACTTTTCTATGTAAAATATCAACAAGTAAAAATTCTCAAAATGATTTAACGAGGTATTATTTTTGCGGCAGATCAAGGACATAGAAGTAGCTGAGATTAGAAAATCCGATAGGTTATCAAAGTCGAGCTCGTGGTTGTTGTCACCATTCGTTGTGTTGAACAAAGTGGCGGGCAGGAAAAAGCGGAAAGAAGATAACGAAGTTCCGCTGAAAAAAAATAATAAAGGAGTGGGCCGAAAAGGAGCAAGCAGCGGTTAACAAAGGTGAGTTGCGGCTTCGAAAACTTAGCCTTACAATTGCCACAGAAGTTGGCCCAAACTTTTGGCTTTCTTTGCTAGGCAAACAGCGGAGCGGTTGGTTAGACGATGATGTAAGAACCAACTTTGTTACGTTAAATAACATTTAGATTATAATTTATAATATATCTAACACTCTATCGTTTTACAGCACATCTATGCTTGCATGATAGACTTGTATAACTCGAGAAAGAAGACCGAGCGTTGGTGTATTTTACCACCTCATTTCCAATGGTCGATTTTTAACTTTGGGACGAAAAATATATTTAAGTATTATTTCGATGGATCATTAGAGCCCTTGCCACGAATTGACCAAGTTGACGAGGTAACAAAAAATTTAATTTTTAGTTATAAGTATTTTCTTTGGTTTATTTTTTATTGAGTTTATCGAATATTTTCAGGTTTATGTTTCGTTGAACGTACAAAAAAAGCATTGGTTTTTGGGCATTTTCCACCTGCACGACAAAACGTTAACGATATATGATAGGTTAGTGTAATTTATATTTTTAAGTGTCATCGGTGATGTTTAGTAATCCTTTCATTTTTTTAATATGTACAGTTTGCTCGATTGGTCGTCAATAGACAAAGAGAGAACATAAGTCATATGTCATATAATTTTGCATTTGACTCGTGGTTGCAAATGAATGATTACTATGATGACAAGGGATGGTCATTGTCATTCCCGTACAAGGTTGTTTACCCAGACAACGTCCCTCAACAATGCGGATCCTTAGGTGATTGTGACGTTTGGGTATGCATTTTCATGGAGAGGTTGATTAACAATCAACCTCTCTTATGTCAACATGAACAATCAAAAGAAACCGCAATGCAAATGTGACACAAGCTCTCCATCAAATTGTATGATAGTATTTTGGAAGACAATTTTGATATGGCGTCTACTAGCAAAATAATAGTCGATGAGGCTAACAAACAATTATTTCCAGATTAAGGTATTGTATTTATAGTGTTTGTTCTACTTAAATATAATTTGCAACATGCGGTTTATTAGCAAGTTTTTAATTCTTCGTTTTAATATGTTGTGCGATTTTTTTTGGTATAATCACCCCTCGAAAGCCACTTCGCGGTCCCGTTTCTGCCAGCCCCGACTGTTGATGGGCAAACGGACCGGGCCGAGATGAAAACCTCACGTGGGACTTTTGTTGGACCGTTATACGACCTCTAAAAGTCAGTTAAGGAGTTCATCTCTATGTGTAAAGGCGGAATCAATGCACATAAAGTCATAACAGCTTTGTTCCTCTTAATTTTCTTTCTATTAATGCCTTCTGAGTCTTTACAATGATTTTCTGACAAAAATTCAGCAGCACCTTGACTCACACACAATGACAACTGTTGTTCGCTTGAAATGATCTAACCACCTATTTATAGAGTGCTTGATTTCGCTTGAGCTGTTGAAGCGAAATCTGTTGTGTTGATTTCGCTTCAAGCATCCACATACT
>JARYGA010044109.1:0-67523 GCA_030545235.1 Helianthus tuberosus
TAAACACTTTTGACATTGGTTATACATTATATGATTTACATCTTGACATAAACATTTTAACATATTATTGCAATACGTTTGGAAGTTGGTTTAAACATAGACATCTTACATTGTTTGGTTTGGTTTGAGTAAGTGATTAAGTAACGAGGCGTGTGTAATATGATACAAGCATGGTGGATACGCCGCTGGTACTCCCTACATATAAGTGTTTGTATGGTATTACATATCGTAGCGTTATTTGAATCATTTCAGTTTGATACATATAACATTTTATACAAATAACATACTTTTCACAATACATTGTTTTACAAGCAACTTATCTTATACAAACTAAGTTTACAATGGTTATTCATTTAACCATACATTATTCTCTTATTTATACATATCATCTGATCTTATCATTTTCAAATGATTTACAAAACAAAGCAAACTACAAGTTTCATGACTAAACATTTTCTCAAACATAAGTCATGAAACCTATTTTCACAAAACCTATGTATCTCACAGGCATTTTTATGCTGACGTACCTATTTTCACATGTGTTTTTCAGGAGCTGTTGCATAAGATGATCAAGATACACATAGGCAGACTTGGGCTTTAGTGACAATAAAAGATGCAAGAATAGTTAATTATGTTGTATTTCTTTGTTTGTTAAGACATTGTAACACTTTTAATCAATAAAACGAAACTTCAATTGCCATGGATTTGAAACAATTAATTATGTTACAACACTCCCCGACGTTTCCGCCACGTTTTGTATGTTCTACGTGGTCGGGGTGTGACATTTATGTTGATTTTTCGCATGGTTCTTTCTCAGGTTGCATTTCAAAGTTAAGGCACGGTTGGAATAGGAGAACCATTGGAGATTCGAGTACTTAGTGGGCGTTCATTTTCTAGAAGTCTTAGCTTTAACTGCTTCCGCTGTGCAATGAAGATACCAGTCCAGTCACGCCAATGCTCTGATAATTTCGGGGTGTGACACAGGCTCGAGGACGAATCTTTAACATGAATGCAAACGAGGCACGTGCAGACAACGAGGTGGTCAATGTTACATTCTTTGTTAACAATCAGCCTGCATCTGTTACTTTTTTATTCAGGTGCCGATAAGAGTTTTGTGTCATTATCTTTTGAGCCTTTGCTTTGCATGTCTAGAACAAAACTAGGAAAGCCTTTGACAGTAGAAGTTGCTAGTGGTGAACCCGTTGTACGTGATTCTGTTCTTCGAAATTGCCAGTTGAACCTCAATAACCATCTTTTTCCTAACAACCTCACACCAATGCAACTTGGAAGCTTCGATGTTATAGTGGGAATGGATTGGTTAGCCAAATACCACGCAGAGGTAGTTTGTTTTGAAAAGATTATTCGTGTACCGCTTTCGACTGGTGAGATCTTAGAGGTTCATGGTGAGAAACCTGCTAGTGGTCTTAAACTTATGTTGTGTACTCAAGCTCAGAAGTACCTACGTAAGAACTATGTGGCCTTCTTGGCACATGTCGTAGAGAAGAAAGGCAAAGGTAAGTCTATCCAAGATATCCCTGTTGTTCGAGATTATCCTGAAATATTTCCTGAAGAATTACTTGGTTTACCCCCAGCTCGCCAAGTTGAGTTTCGTATTGATCTTGTACCTGGTGCAAATCCTATTGCTAGATCTCCTTATCGTCTTGCACCGTCTGAGATGCAAGAGTTATCTAAACAGCTTCAGGAGCTTTTTGACAAAGGTTTTATTCGTCCTAGCTTTTCACCTTGGGGTGCTCCAATTCTCTTTGTTAAGAAGAAAGATGGATCTTTCAGGATGTGCATCGATTATCGTGAGCTTAACAAGCTTACCATCAAGAATCGATATCCCCTACCTCGCATTGATGATCTCTTTGATCGGTTACATGGTGCTACTTGCTTCTCAAAGATTGATCTACGTTCTGGGTATCATCAGCTTCGAGTGATCGAGGAAGATAATCCCAAGACTGCATTCCGCACAAGTTATGGGCATTATGAGTTCACTGTTATGCTATTCGGTTTGACTAATGCTCCTGCTGTTTTAATGGACTTGATGAATAGGGTCTATAAACCTTATTTGGATAAGTTCATCATCGTTTTCATTGACGACATCTTGATTTATTCTAAGACACGAGCCGATCATGAACAACATCTCCGTCTTACTTTGGAACTCCTAAAGAAAGAAAAACTTTTTGCCAAATTCTCCAAGTGAGAATTTTGGCTTAAGGAAGTTCACTTTTTGGGACATTTTGTCAACGAACAAGGTATTCATGTAGATCCCTCCAAGATCAGTGCGATTAAGGATTAGGATACACCTACTACTCCTACTGAGGTTAATTATTTTCTTGGTCTTGCGGGTTATTACCGCCGCTTCATTGAAAACTTCTCCAAGATTGCAGTTCCTCTCACTACTTTAACTCAGAAGAATAAACCGTTTGAGTGGGGATCCAAACAGGAAGAAGCTTTTCAGACCTTGAAACAGAAACTATGCGATGCACCTATTCTATCTTTACCTGAGCGTAACGACGATTTTGTCGTGTATTGTGATGCATCCAACTTGGGTCTTGGCTGTGTTCTCATGCAAAGGAACAAAGTCATAGCTTATGCATCAAGACAATTGAAGATACACGAGAAGAACTACACCACTCATGATATTGAGTTAGGTGCAGTAGTTTTTGCTCTCAAAATCTGGAGACACTACCTTTACCGTACGAAATGTGTGGTTTTCACTGACCACAAAAGCCTCCAGCATATTTTCAATCAGAAAGAACTTAACATGAGGCAACGACGTTGGGTAGAACTTCTAAACGACTACGATTGCGAAATTCGCTACCATCCTGGTAAGGCGAATGTTGTGGCTGACATATTGAGTCGTAAAGAGCGTGTCAAGCTTCACTGTGTACAAGTTTGATCTGATATTCAAACCCGCATTTCTCAGGCTCAATATACTTGTGTTACACAAGATTTGATGGGTATGGAATTACCATGTCATATTAAGCCTGATCTTGAACTGAAGAACAATGGATTGCATTATTTCATGGACCGTTTGTGGGTCCCAAGTCAAGACAATCTTTGCACCTTGCTAATGGATGAAGCTCATAAGTCTCGTTATTCTATTCATCCTGGTGCAGACAAAATGTATAAAGATCTTCGAACCCAGTACTGGTGGTTGGGTATGAAGAAAGACATTGCCTTATACGTATCCAAATGCCTTACTTGTCTTAAGGTTAAGGCTGAACATCAACATCCCTCTAGATTATTGGAGCAACCAGATATTATAGTTTGGAAATGGGAAAACATTGCTATGGATCTTATTACCAAACTTCCACGCACTAAAAGAGGTCATGATGCCATTTGGGTAGTTGATGATCGTCTTACAAAGTCAGCACATTTCTTGCCGATCCGCGAGGATCTACCTGCTAACAGGCTTGCTAAAATCTATGTGGATAAAATGAAGGCAAAATATCCGCATCTTTTCCCACGAGTTTCCTCTAAATAAATTTCGGGATGAAATTTCCTAAAGTAGGGGAGACTGTGACATCTGTGCTAGTGTAATCATTGTACAAACTCTGAATAGTCCCATTTATCATAAAACAATGTGATTTGATACCAATATTTGTTTATTTAAGTTTGACATTTTGCACATTTTGATTTTGTTCGATTTCAAACTCTATAACGCTTTCTAGGGAGTTATACGCAAACTGATGCGTAAACTTAATCAGTTTAATGCGAAAAACACTTCGGAACATCAACATATGCTTAACATACCTTAAATAACCTTTACATAACTTAGAAATAAGTTTTAAAGGGTTTGGTATGGCAAAATCAAGTTTATTCGCTTACAGGGACTATTTGCGACAAACTGCGAAAGTATGCCGATTCGTATAGTAATGAACATTCCAGAACTTGATCATAAGCTAAACATACCCTAAATATCCTTTACATAGCTTAGAAATAGGCTTTGAGGGGTTCGGTATGCGAAAATATGCTTATTTGATCAAACAGGGACTAAAAGCGTCAAAAAGTGCATAAGTTTGCATTTATGCGCATAACTTACGTTCTGAACATATCCGAACATCCAAAAAAAATTTTAATCATTAAAATATTTTATTCTAGTGATTGGAATGAAAATTTGCGTGACGAATCGTAATTTGGATCGTTTTTCAGGTCCGTTCATGTTTCGTCGTAATTAACCGAATAACGTGACCGTACGGCCAAAGGAACCGACATCCGTGATATTTTCAAGCATACTGCATGTCCCTTATACTTTGACATCATTATTGAGCCTTGAAAATGGGTTAACGAGGCATAAACGCGTCAAAAATGGCTTAAACATGTTGCAGGGACCATTCTTACCAATTTTTGAAAATTTCTGGCTCAGGTAGCGCCACAACAAAGAGGTGTTGCCGTCGCGGCACGCAACACCCCTATTTTGATAGAAACTCCATTTTTGAGCTACAGATTGATTCTTGAGGGACTTTTATGCAATTTTTCATTACTACAGACTTGTTTTAGAGCTCCCATTGTATCCTAAACTATGTGCCTCAAGTGTATGGTTGAGATCATGCTTTGATTTGCTCAAAAACATTTGTAATCATCTTGTGAACTCAAGACTTTCTATAAATACCCACCATGTTCAACCTTCATTCCTCACACATTGATTCAAAATCTGCCCTAAGTTGAAGCTAAGGCTTCATACCTGAGTGTTTTGGATCAATTCTTCCTAGCTTGGACCTTTTGTAAGCTTCTTTCATGCTTGTTTATGCATTCAAGCATGAAAGTCAAACAGTGTTTGACTTTCTGCTTTGACCAGTTTATGGTCAACATAAAGTTCGTTTGAACTTTTCAACGTGAGCGTAATGACGATGGTTATAGTCCCTTGTGCCTATACATACTGTTTACCACGTTGATTAGGCGTAGTAACGAGTCAAAGTTTCGGTCAAAATACGTATTTATGTGTATTTTGCAACGAAGCTAGTTTTGGGTATCAAAACTCTTTGTTTTGATATAAAACTTGTTTTCTAACTTAGTTAAACATGTTTTAACATGTTTAACTCGTCACTTTTAGTTTAGTGCTTATATAGGGTCGTAAGATAAGCAGTCTAAACAACCGCTTAGACTTTCAAACTTGACCCGTTTGGTCGATCATTAGGATCCGACCAAACATATTTTGTGACCATAGCTGTATAGGGAATAACCTTTCGAGGTTATACCTTATGGTCACTTAGTTTACTTAGTTGTATGATAGGTAGTTTATATGCCTTAGGAAAATGACCAAAATGCCCTTTTTGCGCATAATTTCATTTTAAGCATATGTAACTTAAATTTCGCCACATAAACTGATTATTAAACATGTTCGGGCATATAATACTTGTCATAGGACTAGTTAGGCTACTCGTTTGTGCTTTTGCACAAATGACGCGTTAAAGTAGCGCAAGCTACCTAAACGGGTCATAACGGGTCATAAGCACTTAGGATAGCTTCTGACTTAGTATGTAGGCTTTGTTAAACCATGTCATATGAATTCCAATACTCATTTGGTTTACGAAACCTCATTCTATCTGATCTTCCAATTCAGGTCCGGTTTATTAACATAAGTTACCTATATTAGGTGCCGATTGATTCCATGATCCTTCAAGCATTATTTGATTGTTGTATCAAGACTATTAAGCATTATCAAGTGAGTACATAGTCCCCTCTTTTAATGTTTTCAAATATTTTGGGGTGATTCACATGTGCCTACTTGTTACTTTCGTGCTTTTTGTGCTTTCATGACATATACTTGCTATGTTCATTAGTATGCATATAGTACATGATTTCATTTATGCTTTGCTATGTATGTTGACTGAGCATGCTAGCACATTGATTTCATAAACACTTTCTTGCATATGTTTACTCAACATATGGACACATTGATTTACATTACATTTCTACTGCATATGTTTACTCAGCATATGGGCACAATTGATTTTTACATAACATGCTTACATTTGGTTTGTTTAATGAAACTAAAATACGTTCATTAACACTGATAATGCCGCTCGGTAGTATGTAGTGGTTACATAGGGAATTGACAACCCCCATTCCTGGAATCCTAGGTTTGTTTGGACGTAAGGAATGACATAATCCAAAAACATTTTTGATAAAACTTTGATTTTTTTAAAGGTTTATCCTTCAGTCTCAAGGCTTAGATGTATACGTATAACAATACCGCATAAATGTTTGTATCAATAAAGCAGCTACTTTTGCAAAACATAACTTTTTGATTTAAAAAGACTTTGATTTGTACATTTTACCTATGGGGTTGAGTAAATACTTTTTATTCACCATACATAACATTTGATTATAAATTGACATTTTACATATGGTTTGAGTAGATACTTTTTACTTGCCATACATAACATTTGATTATACAAGACTTGATTCACATTTGACATTAAACATTGCTTACTCATAAACATTTTGACATCTGTTTAAATAAGACATTTTAGTGGTTATTTGGTGAATGATTTAAATAACGAGGCGTGTGTAATATGATAAAAGCATGGTGGATACGCCGCTGGTACTTCCTATATATAAGTGCTTTTATGATATTACATATCGTGGCGTTATCTAAATCATTCCGACAGGAACATGTTACATCTTATACAAATGACATATTTTCACAAGACATTGATTTACAAACGATATATTGTATACAAACTCATTTTACTTGGTTATTCAATTAACCTTACACTTTTCTTTAAATATCATTTGAATTTCATATCTATTTTCATATGATTTGTAAAAGAAAACATTTTACAAGATTCATGACTAACTTTTGTTAAACATATTCTTTTAACTTACAAGTCATGAATCCCGTTTACTCAAAACCTATGTATCTCACAGGCATTTTTATGTTGACGTACCTATTTTCACATGTGTTTTTAGGAGCTGATGCATAGGGTTGATCAAGATACACTTAGGCGGACTCGGGCCTTAGTGACAATAAAAGATGCAAGACTAGTTTAATTATGTTATGTTTCCTTGTGTTAAGACAATGTAATCTCTTTTATTCAAATAAAATGAAACTTTAAATACCATGGTTGTGAAACAATAATTCTGTTGCTCCACTCCCCGATGTTTCCACCACGGTTTGTTGTTTTACGCTGTCGGGGTGTGACATCTCTGCTCAACCGCAACCCCAGAACCTCCAAGTAGCGGCCACAGTGACCAATGCACCACCAGCTAAGCGTGCATATACTGGTCCTCACTCGCTCTGCCCTACCTGTACCTATCATCATCCTACTTGGATTGCTTGCAGATTCTATGTTCACTGCAACCTGTATGGCCACTTTACTGCTAATTGCCGTACTGGTCCACGCCAAGCTCCAACTCAAGCGCAAGGTCAAGCTCCTGCACCACTAGCTCTCCTTCCTGCTCCACAAGGCCAACATGCAGCTCCTGCACCCGCTACTCACGCTAGAGCTTGCTTTGCATGTGGTGATCCCAACCACTTTGCAAACATGCGCCCCAACAGAGTGGTGAAGCAAGAGCCACAGCAGCAGCTGCAACAACATCAACAGCAGCAGCAGCCAGCAGCCCGCGGACGTGCTTTCAACATCAACGCCCGCCAGGCTTAAGCAGACAACAACGTGGTTAATGGTACATTCCTTGTGAATGGTATATATGCTTCGTGCTTGCTTGATACTGGAGCAGATAACTGTTTTATATCGTTTGAATTTGAGAACTCTTTAAGCATAAATGCACCCACCTCCCTACGACGTTTGATGTTGAAGTCGCCACTGAAAGATCCGTCACTGTCAATTCTGTCCTACGTGATTGTACGCTTGAACTCAACAATCACATCTTCCCTATCGACCTTATTCCGATGCAGCTCGGTAGTTTTGACATCATAGTAGGCATGGATTTTCTTCATGAAAATTGTGCTGAAGTTGTTTGCTTCGATAAAATGATTCGTTTCTCGCTCGCTAATGGTGATCACCTTTGTGTGTATGGCGAAACTCCTTCGAAAGGTCTCAAGCTTATGTCGTGTATCCAAGCGAGCAAGTATCTCCGCAAGGAATACAGAGCTTTCTTGGCAAACATTGTAGTAGCGAAGGAAAAGGAAGAAAAGACACGAGTGAAAGATGTTCCGGTTGTTTGCGAATTTTCTAACGTATTTCCTAATGATTTACCTGATTTACCTTCGAGTCGTGATATCGACTTTCGTATTGATCTCATTCCTGGAGCAAATCCTGTTGCTAAAGCTCCCTATCGACTCGCTCCATCCGAAATGCGCGAACTCTCGAGTCAACTCCAGGAATTGCTTGACAAAGGCTTCATTCGCCCTAGCACCTCTCCTTGGGGCGCACTAGTGCTTTTCATCAAAAAGAAGAACGGGTCGTTCAGGATGTGCATCGATTATAGGGAATTGAATAAGCTGACTATCAAGAATCGCTATCCCTTGCCTCGAATCGATGATTTGTTTGATCAGTTACAAGGTGCTACGTGTTTCTTGAAGATTGACTTACGCTCAGGCTATCACCAGTTACGAATCCAGGAGGAGGATATACAGAAAACCTCTTTCCGATCCCGATACGGCCATTATGAATTCATCGTAATGCCCTTTGGTTTAACCAACGCAACTGTGGTTTTCATGGATTTGATGAATCGCGTGTGTAAACCATTTCTTGACCGCTTTGTCATCGTGTTTATCGATGATATCCTTATCTATTCGAAATCGAAAGCCGAACATGCGCAGCATCTACGTTTGGTTCTCAAATTGCTCCAAGGGAATCGACTCTATGCCAAGTTCTCCAAGTGTGATTTTTGGCTAGAGGAGGTTCAATTCCTCAGTCACATTATCAATAGTCAAGGTATCCACGTCGACCCCGCGAAGATCGAAGCTGTTAAGAGTTGGGTTACTCCACAATCACCATCTGAAGTTCGCTCATTCCTTGGATTGGCGGGCTATTACCGTCGATTCATCGCTGACTTTTCAAAAATCGTTGTCCCGCTTACTTATCTCATGCATAAAGACAAGCCTTTTGTTTGGGGAACCGAACAAGAGACTGCCTTTCAAACTCTCAAGCATATGCTCTATAATGCTCCTATGCTCGCTTTACCCGACGGAAACGATGACTTCATTGTCTATTGTGATGCCTCGAACCTTGGTCTCGGTTGTGTTCTCATGCAACGGGACAAGGTTATCGTCTACGCGTCTCGTCAGCTCAAGATCCACGAGAAGAACTATACAACCCATGACCTCGAGCTTGGTGCAGTTGTTTTTGCGTTGAAGATTTGGCGACACTACCTGTATGGTACCAAGTGTACGGTATTCACAGACCATAAGAGCCTATAACACATCTTAAACCAAAAGGAATTGAATATGCGCCAATGCCGATGGGTTGAACTTCTCAATGATTACGGCTGTGAGATTCGTTATCATCCTGGCAAAGCAAATGTCGTTGCCGACGCTCTCAGCAGACGAAGCCATTTGCATAGCATTCGTAATATTCACGCCCAACACAATCTCGAGACTCTTATCCATGACGCTCAACATGCTTGTTTTACCGAACGCACTTTGAAGAAGGAGAGGATTATCAATAATGGCGACCAGCTAGTGAATAAATCGAATGGTATATTCCATTTTCTAGACCGAATTTGGATCCCCAAGCACACCAACTTACGACAAATTATGCTGGACGAAGCCCACAAGTCTCGATATTCTATTCATCCCGGTGCCGATAAGATGTACCAGGACCTTCGCTACAAGTACTGGTGGCCGGGCATGAAGAAAGATATCGCTATCTATGTTTCGAGGTGCCTGACTTGTTCGAAAGTCAAGGCCAAACAACAAAGACCCTCTGGCTTACTCGTCCAACCCGAGATCCCTATGTGGAAGTGGGAGAGTATAGCTATGGACTTCATAACGAAACTCCTGCGCATGCCATCAGGTCACGATAGCATCTGGGTTGTCATCGACCGTTTGACTAAATCTGCTCATTTTCTGTCAATACGAGAAGACTTTAAGGTAGAACGATTAGCACGGATCTACACCGATGAAATCATATGTCGACACGGGACACCTCGTGACATCATCTCTGACCGCGATGGTCGGTTTGCCTCGCGTCATTGGGAAGCGTTTCAATCTGCTCTCGGTACTACTCTCAATCTAAGTACCGCTTTCCATCCCTAAACCGACGGTCAGACTGAAGAACGATTCATACCCTTGAAGACATGCTTCGCTTGTGTGTCATAGATTTCGGTGGTAATTGGGACGCGCACTTACCTTTGGTCGAATTTTCATACAATAACAGTTATCATTCTAGTATTCAAATGGCACCGTTTGAGGCATTATACAGAAGAAAATGTCGATCGCCTATTTTTTGGCACGAGATCGGAGATGCGCAAATTACCGGTCCTGAGCTGTTGCAAGAAATGACTGACAAAATCCTCCAAATTCGAGACAATCTGCTGAAAGCTGGGAGTCGTCAGAAAAGTTACATCGATAGACGCCGCAAGCCCCTTGAATTTGGCGTTGGCGATCACGTACTCCTAAAGGTTTCACCTTGGAAGGGTGTGATCAGATTCGGCAAGAAAGGAAAGCTCGTGCCTCGATATGTGGGACCCTTTAAAATTATGGAAAGGATTGGTAAAGTGGCTTACAGACTCGAACTACAAGTGGAACTTAGCAACGTTCACCCGACTTTCCATGTTTCGAACCTCAGAAAGTGTCTAGCCGAGCAGGATTAACAAGTGCCACTTGAGGATCTACAAGTGGACGAAACATTACACTTCATGGAGAAGCCTGTCGAGATCATAGATCGAGAAACCAAGAAGCTCAGGTGCTCACGCATTCCCATTGTGAAGGTTCGCTGGGAAGGAAAACGCGGCGCAGAGTTCACCTGGGAACTCGAGAGTGACATGAAGGCGAAGTATCCACAGCTGTTTGGTACGCCTGCGCCTTAATTTCGGGACGAAATTCCCTAAACTAGGGGGCTGTAACAACCCGTGTTTTCCAAGTCAAAGTACAAGTCAAAGTCAAAGCCAAAGGAAGAAAAGATTGCTAATTGCGATCTGTCACTCCTTGGTTAATTATTGACTGTACTCCTTGACTTGTAATCGAATCTTTTAATTTGTGAAATTTAGTTGTATTATGTGGAGTATCTGTAATAATCGTAGTTTAAATCGATGTTAATCGCTAATTGACTTATCGCTATCTCATCGCTATCGCATCGCAACTCGAATTACGTGTTCTGAATATTGTTTTACGTGTGTGTGCTATTTATGTGTTACGTGTGCATGTTATTTTTTTTTTTTTGTGGTGATTAATGGAAGACGCAATCGCAACTCTATCGCAACGCAAACTAATCGCAAACGCTAAACGAAAGGTTATTTATGTTAGTTAGGTTATTTGCGTAACTAATGTTTAATACTATCGCACCGCTTAATCGACACTCGCTTAAACGCATCGCATCGCTCAGCGCACGAAACGAAACGTCGAAACGCAACTCGCCGGAGACGTCCAAATGAATGACCATTCGATCGAATGGTCATCCGTACGGATGGCCATCCGATCAGACTGCCTTCCGATTCGTCACACCTGCACCGCCTTTCCTTATTTGTCACCTATAAATAGCACCTGTCACATCACAAACAGTGATGTGACAGCTCTGGTGCGACCCTTCAACTTCTCAGCCCATTTTCTCTCGATTTCTCACGATTCTTGTAGGTTTTCAACACAAATCTTGTACATCTATCATCTACACACACTTCTTCATCATCTTCACCTTTGAATCTTCACTTTTCACCATGAAATCGGCTGGTTTGAGGTGTTCTAGGATGATGTCATCACGGGGTTCTTATGAACTTCAAGATTTGACCTCATTCCACCAAGAACAACTCAGATCTAAGAGATTTCAACAGGTTTAAACACTGATTTCACCTAAAATCTAAATGTATTCAAGATTAGAGGGATTGAAAGATGTTTTCATAACTTTCTTTCAACTCTTTTACACTCTTGCGCTCAAAACCGATAGAATCGGAGCCCATTCAGGCCTCCTACTCGTTCTTTAGTGAAGTGTCGATCTGGGAACTGATTTCTATCAAAGAGACAATCGATTCACGGGTTGAACATGAACAACCGTCAAGAACAGTTAACTGATCGGACTGGGGTGATTCCCACCTCGATTGGATGACTCGGACTTGATGGGGATTTCGTTGTTTAACACGTTGTCATACCGTCTCAGTCAAACCGCAAACTTTTCAAACTTAACAAATTTCAAAATGAGCAAGTCACTGAATCGAACGACAATCCGATCGGATGACCCATGATCATCAACACTTAAACATTTTTACAATTTTCAAAGATCATCAGTTTCTAACGGATTGTCATCCGATCGAATGACCAATCCTGTTGTGAACTTGTTCTTTGAGAAAGGTCTCGCTCGAACGGATCGCCATCCGAGCGAACGGCCATCCGATCGGACGACCGTTCGATCAAATGACCTGAAAGGTAGAGATACTTCCCTGATTTTAAAATGCTACAAATAAAACTTCAAAGCCATCATACACAAACACGTCCTACCCAAACGAATGCCAATCCGATTGAATGGCCATCCGACCGGATGACCATCCGTATGGATTATCATTCGATCGAATGACCATCCGTCCGGATTGTTATCCGATCGGAAGACCCATCGTCATTCGGTTCATTCGTCACCATTTAACGCAATGTTCATCGCTTATGCTATCGTTCTGTAATCAGGCTAACTTTCCAGCGCTCCCTTCAATCCAATACTTTGTTTATTTATTAAACGCTATCTGTGAGTATACTCGATCCGTTTTTGCTTTACTCACTTTGGGTGTTACATACGTTACTTATACTAAATCACATCGATCACACAACGCAAACACATTTTATACGCTAACCGCTCTCACATGTTATACGTGTTACTCGATGAATGCTTGTATGTTATGTTTACACAGTGATTGTTGCCTGACACCTTAGCAACGATAGTACTATAGTTTGGACTCAGCAGCTATCATGGACAGGGGTTGTTAAGGGCTTTTCTTCACATGTCACAGTGGTGATATGTGTTGCGCATTCTACAACTCGCAGTCACGTCTGTGCATATTTCATTGTCGATAACCTACTAGCTTCACTTTGCTACATGTTACATGTTAGTTTTGCATAAACGATTTTCCACTATCTATTATACTGTTAAACTTGTATGCTCACCTTTACACTATGTGTATTGACCTCTATTTTAACGTATGTGACAGGTGTTTAGGATGTTTGCTCTACTTGCTGGAATCAAGCTAGGATGGAGTCTAGAAACAAATCTAAATAAAATCTGAGTTGTGGAACAGTTTTATCTGTCTTTGAGAAAACAATGTCTGTAATAACTGCTTTTATTTGATATATTATGGTATGGGACATAATGATTAATATCCGATAATTTTAGTTGTTATGGATTTCTCGTGGACAATCTGTTTCGCTCAGTGCCGCGCCCCGATGATTCCGCCATCGGTTGGGGTGTGACATCACGTGTTTAATCTCAAGAAAAGTCCCACTCAGGAAACAGTCGTCATTCCAGCAGATAAGATTCTGGTCAACGACAAACTCCAATTTACCGAAGAACCTGTTGAGGTTACGGACTGGAAGGTCCACAAGACACGGAGAAGTCGTATAAAACTAGTCAAAGTTCGTTGGATTCCACGTTACAGCCTAGAGTTTACATAGGAACATGAAGATCAAATCAAGTCTAAGTACCCTCACCTGTTTCAAAACTCCCCTGCAACCGATAGCGTAGCTTAAATTTCGGGACGAAATTCTTTTAACAGGGGGAGAATGTGACAACTGGCACTTTTCGTGTAATTTTCGTACAATGTGAACAGTGTTTTATACTTTATGGTTGTGTATTTTGAACATATGATGTGCACGAATTCATGGCTTATGTTTAAAGAGCTCACAAAAATATTTCATGATGCATGATGCTTATTATTATTGATTGCGACTCGAAACAGTTTGAACAATGCACAGAACGAAACTAGCACACTTATCAGATAAACTAGTAGTACTGACAGGAGTTCAGTACTCAGACAGACAGCATGTTTAGGACACATATTGAGTCCCAAAACCAATGTTATACTAGAACCTTATGTGAGAAAGTAAGGGTTTATATTACTGCTTTCCGAGAGACAAACGAACACTAGAAATGGCCCGAAACTAACTAAAATAGTATAATTCAGCAAAATTCAGCATCTTATAGCTTATGTAGTAATCTGAAATAACGCCAGAACGCTCAGAATAACTTAAAAAGCGTTGAAAACATTATCATGATACAACTACATATTACATTATAAAAGACACTAATGTTAACCTTTTTAAGTGATCTGATAACCAAACGAAACCCCCACACACCCCATCTTCATCTTCAATCAATTTCAAGCTAAACCAAGATCATTCTAAGGTGTATCAAGGCTATCTAAGAAGGTATCAAGCCATAGAAGTTGAAGGACCTTTCTTTGGAGCTTTTATCCACCATTTTTCTGCATTTTCATCTTCTAGTTTCTACCCTAGACTTGTGCTAGTAGTAAGTGTCTCTTGAACTCATTTTTTCATCTTGTTTTAGTAGTTAAAGATTATGTGTAACTAAAAATCTAAAGATCTTACAAAACCAAGAAGATGAACTCATGAAACAAACTAAAAATCAAGTTGTTTATGTTATGTGATGAAGTTGTTTGATGATTGTTTGTGTGTATGGTGATGAACACCACATAAGTGCTTGCTAGATGATGATTAAACACGTGATCTAGCAAGTATGTTGATGGATCTTGAAAGATCTATGTTAAGCATATAATAAGTGAAGTTTTAACTTGAAAAGTAAGCTTGATTTGGTGTAGAATATGGTTCCTACAAAGTGTAGATCATGAAAATGAAAGATTTCAAATATTAAAGTTTCAAAGAAACAAAGTTTACTTCATGTTAAGCAGGGTTTTGGTTTTTGAAAGTAAGTAAACCTATTTCATATGTGAAAATGAAACACTTGAAGTATTTAAAACATAAAAAGTTGTAGAAAATGAATTTCTACAAAAATGAGTCATAAGTTGTAAAGATGAAATTTTTGCAAAATGATTCATATGAAGGAAAGAACCATGTTTTTGAAGTTTATGGAACTTGTTAAACACCATATTAAAAGACTATCAATCTTTATAAAACTTTCAAGTTCACATCTTCATGAAAAAATGCATTTTTATGCAGATTTCAGGTTGTAAATTGTGGTGAAAGATTGTTGGTGATTTTTGAAAAGAAAAAGATATGCTTAAAGCATGGAAACCTCCATTTTTCAAAGGAAACTATGGCAATGACTCATGGTACTAAATTGAAATATATTAATCATTGAAACTAAATTGTTGTACAATACATGAAAAGGAAACATATTGTTCAACTAAAGTAAACGATAGCACAACGTTAGTTTATGTTGATAGTCTAGGTTCGAATTCCTATGTGATCTCAATCTTGAACAAAGCTTCATATACTAGCACCTGAAACATGTACGAAAAAAAACGTCAACAAAGAATTGTTGGTGAGCATACTTAGGGTTGTATATGTATGTGTGTATATTGTAAGTTTGAAATGTACAATTCACATGTCTAAAGAAGTACCATATGTAATCATGTAAACACTCCAAGTGTCACACCCTGGCTTTGCGGAAGCGTGGTTAAATGTGGTGTGACTTCTTAATACCATAGCTTAATCATACCAAAGCTATATGAGTTAAAAACATGCAAGATCATCCATTAAGTTTTGAAAACCAAATACAGTACCATTGTTTTAACCAATAACCATAACCTTGTTCAACAGACATTACAACTTTAAACATAACATAAACATGGTTTAAGGATTGTGTCTTGTCCAGGAAAGAGACACATCCCCTAAACCCCGGATGACCTCGGAAACTAGTGCAGCGGAAAACATGCCATACCGTGCCAGATCTCGTTAATTTCCTGAAATACATGTAAGTTGAAAAATCAACAATAATGTTGAGCGAGTTCATGTGTAAGTGAGTATGTAAAACACTTGTGAGTATAAAAATAGTTGTGGTATGTAGCAGTGTAAGAGGACTTGTGATCACCAATGGTTTGCAAGGCCACTGACATATGTGAAGTGCAAATAGGGAGACTCAAACCTAGCAGATTTCGCCACGGCAAAGTATGTGGACAAAGTCACCCCACGGTCCGTTTCTAGTTTGGCCGGGGGCTGGGCTCGCTACACCCAGATAGATCTACCGCTCCTGTCCCTCGGTCCCTCCATGAGGACTAATGGCCCCATGTTGTTCCTATCCACTCACATGATCGTATAACACCTCCTTACGTTAAACATACCGTTGTAAAGTACTCGTAAATCATAGTAACATGTATTTCACCCCCGCAGTTAAGTAAACTGAAAACAGTTAGAGAAAAGGGGGACATGAACTCACAGTGAATGCGCGTCTCTACCAAGTGTCTCCAATACAGTAAGCTGTGCAACGACCTACAAGTGCTAATTCTATTAGACGGACGGCCGTGCTTTAGCTCTATAGTTTAAGTCTTTGGGAAATAGTTAGACAACTATTTCGTGTTTATGTTCCGTATACACTTGGTAGTTATGCTTCTTCCCAAGGATGGGGGATACAATACATGTGCGTAAGTTACGTTTTATCAATCGTGTGGTAATGTAATTACCGGTGTAACTTATATGTTTGTGGAAGCGTTCGTAAAGTTTTGGAATCATTAACGCTTGTAAATATTATTTTCACTCTAAAATAATATTTATGTATTTCACAAAATAATCATAAACAGTGTTGTGACAAATATATTTATCACGTTAATCTTTGTGAAAACCCCACCTCCGAATATTTAGTAAAATATAGTGCTGGCGAAATTTATGTTTTGAAAATATGTCCAAAAATAGTTCTAACACTTGTTGTGTAAATAAGCCTAAGTGTTAGGTTTTTAGAAAATTTCGCCAGAGTTTCCTCTGTAACTGGAGGTGGCCACGCTTTCAAGCGTATCATTTTCTTTTAACAAATCAATTCAACAACTTCTTTATTCAATCCAACAATTTCCGACACATCAAACTAGTCGACAAGTATGTAAATTGCATAATCGCATGAACTTGCAGTTTTTCCGAATCTATAGTGTAAATCCCCTTTATATATGTAGATCTTTATATAAAGTAACTTTGATCTCGTAAAAACCTTGTGACTAGAGAAATCCGTCTTTACAACTTCTAGTCATTTTTCCCAAAAATAGTTATTTGTCGGATCTTTTCATTTCACAAGTGTCTACACACTTGTGGTTTATAAAATCATGTTTGTTAGTATAAGATCCTTTCTTTAAAATACATGGTTTCTTAAATGTGTGGTTCTTCAAAAATACCACTTGCAGATACGTAGATCTGCTAGTTTTAAACTCCGTTGTACAAGTTAAATTACTTTTACACAAGTAAAATATTTCTACACAAGTTCCTGTATCTTGTGTGGTAGAGTTTCGCCTTTTAACCCTTGCGGTAACCAAAAACGAGCTTATGTGAAGATACATGATCTTACAAAGTCGGGTTAAACGGAGATCCGAGCTACCACATCATAGATCGGGTCTAGATAAACACAAATTCCAAATACTACAACTTTTACACAACACATGTGTTATCAACCACCACTTTTATAGTTTTTACTAGACTTTTATGCATCAAAATGTATGTTTACGATGTTTAACCGACAATATTCCTTTTAACCACTTTAGATATGTTCAAGAACAAGTTTTAAACATTATACCTCTAGCTCAAGGCTAGGGAAGATCTTTGGCGAAAAAGAGGTGGATAAAAGCTAACGGTAGAGGTCCTTCGCGTTCCGAGTGCACCAAGACTCCTAATATGCGACTTGTGAAGCTTGTATGATGATGGAATGTAGTGATCAAGGGCCGAAGGTATGATGGTGGTGAGGATGGTGTTCGGCCGAGATGGAGGAGGGCAAGGGAGAGTGGCTTTTGTTGGTGATTTGTGTGATGGTTACCTTATGAGTATAAGCATGTATTTATAGGATCTTAAGGTGTTATTATCCAAAGGTCTTAGTGTTCACTAGATTTTAAACATAGTGATTATAATAATAAACAAGTACCAAGTATTGTCCCCCTTAGTTGGGGTCGTGTACAATGGGGGGGGGGTCTTGGTTCGGTTACAACTAGATAGTTAGGATATAGTTTGGTTAAATAAGTTAACTAAGTATTTAACTTAGTTAGTTGTATGTTATGCGTTATGACGGGTGTTAGGGTAATCAGGGACCCTAACTAGCTCAGAAAAATATAATTAGTGAAAATATTAATATTTTCGTGTCCCGGGTAAAGTCCGGGTGTCCGGTTGGATAGTAATCCGTTAAAGCGTTACAAAAGCTTTAAAGTGTCGTTATAGTTATTTTTAGTGACACATCTCGTTTTCAACACTCTAAAAAGTGTCTAGTGTTATTTTTCCCATATTTTGGCACTTTACTAGTCAGCTAGAAGCTGGATTAATTATTAAAGTGCTGTGTTTGGTACTTAAAGTACGTTTTAGGCACATCCGAATCAGTGTATCTTATTCCTAGAGACGCGGTACCACAACCCTTATATCCCTACACTCACTACCAGTGTAGCCAAAATATTTGAGGCTCTTAACAGGCCTTAGAGGCAGTGTCTGCCTGATGCTGGTTATATCAGCATGTTCACTGTGTATCCGTTTAGTGCTACTGTGCTTTTTTTTGTGCATCATGTTTGTCACTAAGGTGCCGTATGTAAATAATGTAATGACAGCATATAAAGTATGATGCAAGTAAGTGCATGTATCAGTATGCAGGTAGCAGTTTATCAGCTAGTTTCAAACAAGCACAGTAATTAAGCAGTAATTAATCATTAATTAAGTTGTACGGATACCTGGTTTAGTGCGGGTTGTCACATTCTCCCCCCGTTAATTAAATTTCGTCCCGAAATTTAAGTTCTGCTTGTAGAAGCAGGGTTCCTAGGAAATAAGTGGGGGTATTTCTCTTTCATCCGGTCCTCACGTTCCCATGTGAATTTAGGACCATGGCTGGCATTCCAACGAACTTTGACGAGTTTGACACTGCTCCGGCGGGTCTTGTTAACTTTCCAATCTGTGACCTCGACAGGTTCTTCTACGAAGTGGAGCGTGTCGTCAATATGAATCTCGTCAGTAGGAATGGCAACGTCAACTTGAGTTGGACTTTTCTTTAACTGGATACATGAAATGTATCGTGAACACCATTCAGTTCAGTAGGTAGGTCCAACTTGTATGCTACTGTCCCAATTCTTTCCAGAATTCTGAAGGGACCAATGTAGCGCGGATTTAACTTTCCATGCTTACCAAAGCGTGCCACCCCCTTCCAGGGTGAAACCTTCAATAACACCATTTCCCCAACTTGGAAATCCACATGTTTCCGGTTTGGATCCGCGTAGGCCTTTTGTCTGTGGCGAGCGGCTTCGATGCGTTTAAGTATTTGCGCGATCTTGTCTGTCGTCTCTTGGACGATCTCGGGACCAGCAAGCTGCCTATCACCTGCGTCAGACCAACATAGTGGTGATCGGCACTTGCGTCCATATAGGGCCTCAAATGGCGCGACACCAATACTGGTGTGGTAGCTGTTGTTGTATGAAAATTCGACCAAAGGTAAGTGTTTATCCCAGCTACCTCCCGAATCCATAACACATGCCCTCAGCATGTCTTCCAAGGTTTGTATCGTTCGCTCGCTCTGGCCGTCTGTTTGCGGATGGAACGCAGTGCTCAGATTCAATTGTGAGCCAAAAGATTCTTGGAAGGATTGCCATATCCTTGACACAAACCTTCCGTCTCTATCAGAGATGATCGAGAGAGGTACTCCATGACGTGCTACGATCTCTCTCAAGTAAATTTCCGCAAGTTTACTAGTACTGTCTTTCTCCTTGATTGGCAGAAAGTGTGCGGACTTTGTTAGGCGGTCAACAATCACCCAAATCATATCATGGCCTCTTGGCGTTCTTGGCAGTTTTGTAACAAAATCCAGTGAGATTTGTTCCCATTTCCACTTGGGAATCTCAGGTTGTTGCAGAAGTCCCGAAGGCTTCTGGTATTCCGCCTTGACCTTAGCGCACGTTAAACATTTGCTCACGTAAACAGCAACGTCGCCTTTCATCCTAGGCCACCAATAGTAATCTTTGAGATCCTGGTACATCTTATCCGATCCAGGGTGGATAGAGTACCGTGACTTGTGCGCTTCGTCGAAAATAACTTCCCTTAATCCACCAAACAGAGGAACCCAAATCCTTTTCTCAAAACATAACGTCCCTTCCTCGTTTGGTACCAAAAGCTTCTCCATTCCACGGAGATATTCTTCCTCAAGGTTTCCCTCCTTGAGAGCTTCCTTTTGTGCAGCACGAATGCGCAAGGAAAGGTCGGTTCGTATAATCATTTCCAAAGCTCTAACCCTTATGGGCTTGATTCTTTCTTTACGACTTAGGGCATCGGCGACTACATTCGCCTTCCCTGGATGATACTTTATCTCGCAGTCGTAGTCGTTTAACAATTCAACCCATCGTCTTTGCCTCATATTCAACTCCTTCTGGTTGAATATATGCTGTAGGCTTTTGTGATCTGTGAAGATTGTGCACTTCGTACCATACAGGTAGTGTCTCCAGATCTTTAAAGCGAAAACCACTGCGCCAAGCTCTAAATCGTGTGTGGTATAATTCTTTTCGTGCACTTTCAGTTGGCGTGATGCGTAAGCAATGACCTTTTGGCGTTGCATCAACACACAACCCAATCCTTGACGCGATGCGTCGCAGTATACCACAAAGTCATCAGTGCCTTCTGGTAGAGCTAAGATTGGCGCGTTACAAAGCTTATCCTTCAATATCTGAAACGCTTCATCCTGTTTGATTCCCCAATCAAACGTCTTGTCCTTCTGCATGAGGAGCGTCAAAGGTTGAGCGATTTTCGAGAAATCCTCGATGAACCTTCGATAGTAGCCAGCCAAACCCAAGAATTGTCGAATCTCGGTTGGCGTTGTAGGCGTTTCCCAATTCTTGATTGCCTCGATCTTTGTGGGATCAACATGAATTCCATCCCCATTAACCACATGTCCAAGAAACTGGACTTCGCGTAGCCAAAACTCGCACTTGGAGAATTTGGCGTACAGCTGTTCCTTCCTTAGCAGCTCCAGTATGGTTCTAAGATGCTGCTCGTGTTCAGCCTTCGTCTTTGAGTAAATCAGGATGTCGTCGATGAATACAATCACGAACTTGTCTAAGTATGGCTTGCAAACCCTATTCATTAGATCCATGAATACCGCAGGCGCGTTTGTCAAACCAAATGGCATAACGAGGAACTCGTAGTGTCCATAACGAGTTCGGAAGGCTGTTTTCGGGATACTTTCCCCCTGTATCCTTAATTGATGGTATCCAGATCGAAGATCGATCTTTGAATAATAGTTCGAGCCTTGCAGTTGATCAAACAGATCGTCGATTCTTGGCAGAGGATACCTGTTCTTGATCGCCAGCTTGTTCAATTCTCTGTAGTTGATGTTTATTTGAAAATCATCATCCTCCTTTTTGATGGGTAACAATGGGATTACCCCACAAAGGAATTTTTGGTCTGTTATCTTCCTTCTCCATCCGTTACCAACACTTCTCTGTCAATCCTTGCACCCCCGAAAATGTAAGTCGCTATGATGCATTGACTACGGGTGCAGTGCCTGGAATTGAATCGTCGTGAAACTCTACTTGCCTTAGAGGCGGTAATCCAGGCAAGTCTTCTGGGAAGACTTCTGGATACTCCCTTACGACAGGGATGTCTTCGATTCTTGGCTCAGCAGCCTTTTTATCCACGATGTGTGCTAGAAAAGCAACACATATTTTCTGTAAACACTTCCTTGCTTTCAAGCAGCTGATAAATCCTAGCGGTGTGTCACGCTTCTCTCCGTGAACCACAATTGTCTCACCATCATCAGTTGGAATACGAACAGCTTTCTCGTGACATACTATCTCAGCCTTGTTTCCGGATAACCAATCCATTCCTACCACCACGTCGAAGCTTCCCAATTCGACTGGTAGTAGATCCAAAGTAAACTCACGTTCTCCCAGTTCTATCACACAGCCTCTGATTACTTCGTTGGCTTCAACTAACTTTCCATTAGCTAATTCGATCGAGTAGGGGATATCTAACTTACTAGCGGTTAAACCAAGTATATTCTTAAATTCTAATGACACGAAGCCATAACCGGCACCAGCATCAAACAAAATAGGTGCAAAAGTTTTGGTTGTTAGAGAACGTACCAGAAATCACACCTGGATCCCGGCATGCCTCACAAGCTCTGATGTTGGATTTTCTCTCACGGTCTTGTTTCAACTTCAGGCATTCCCTCTTAAAATGTCCAACTTCCTTACAATGGTAGCATCCTATCATTCGGCCATTTCCTTTCCCATTTCCACCTAGAGCGTTGTTACTGTTTTCTCCTTGTATGGAACTCTTCATCCCGCAACCTTCCTTGTTGTGTCCTTTCCTCCCGTACCAAGGCTTCTGACATCCACCATCACGGTGACACTTGCACTCAGCACATCTTGGTTTGGTTTCTAAGTAAATCTTATCATTGGCCTGTTTGTTGTTAGGGCAATCTTTCTTGAAATGCCCTTTGTCCCCGCAGTCAAAGCAACCTCGAATAGATCTTTGTTCATCGTTGTTCATTTGGGTATCTTCGGTAAGCTTCCTTTTGTTCTTTCCAGACGACTCTACCTGAGTTTTCTTGTCAGGGTTTGCAAGTTTTTCTAGTCTATTTGCTTCCGTAACGAGTGCCAAACCCATCTTACTTGCAACAATGGTTGTTGGTGGCGTAGATGATGTCATCAAGCTCAAGACTTGAGGCGCCAGTTTCCAAATGAATTGTTCCAATTTCTTCAGTTCTGGTTTTACCAGGTATGGAACAATTTGTGACAGATCATGGAGTCGTTGCACGTACTCCAACACCTTCGGACCTTCCATCATTAGGCTCCGAAATTCATCTTCCCACTTCTGGGTTTCCGTGTGGGGGCAATACTTCTTATGCATCATTCCTTTCAACTCATCCCAAGTTAACGCGTATGCTGTAGTTAGGCCCATTATTCGAACCTGAAGATTCCACCATAATCGAGCTCCATCTTGAAACAACTCAGAAACGTATGGGACCTGTTGTTCTGGCGTACAGCCAATCATTCGAAAGATGGATTCCATACTTTCAATCCATTTTACAAAAGTTATGGCACCCCCAGTGCCGTCGAACTTCGGAGGCTTGTAGTTGAGGAAGTGCCAGTAGGAACAACCATTATTTTCTGAGGTACCTTTGATTGGTTCGGAGCGTAGGGCCTCGTGCTGTGCTATAGCTGCAGCAATTATCTCTTTAAGTTCTGCCTCAGAGGTGGGCATGCGCATTTCGCGTCTTGGCGGCATCTTCTAAAAGATGTTTCACATAGGTTAGGTCATAGCAAGTGAAGTGTACGTATGCATTCAACAATACTAACACATAACATCTCATGTTATCAACAAGTCAATCTCATAACCTCTTATGCTATAGGACATAAACAATTGATTGAACATCGCATGTGATGAGAATACTGCGATTGTATTGCCACAATTCGAGACCACAATGTAAAGCTCACAAGTACACCACTATATTATACTACATCAATGACTTAGTAGGGGACGACCCTAGACAAGTCGTGCGATCGCTGGTCATGTTCAGGAGTCTCTGGTTCATCCTTTCTCAAATTTCAGGACTCCACGTCAAGTTTCTGAATGTCTGTCCTAAAACAACATTTCTTCTCAATCGTTTCCTTGAGCTCGTCCCAGCTCAGTGTATAAGCAGCGTCTGTGCCAAGGGTCTGAACCTGGAGGTTCCATTAAGAGAGTGTGCCGTCTAGAAATATTCCTGAGATGTAGGTAACACTCTGTTGGGGCGAACAGTTACTCATTCTTAGAGTGGAGTCGATCTTTTTGGACCAACGAACAAATGCAACGGTGCCTCCGGTTCTAACAAAGTTCAAAGGCTTGCAGTTCAGGAACTGTTTATAGGTGCAGCCAGTTGGAGGGTTATCTCCAGTAATGCCATCGTTGTACTTAGAGTGGAGGGCTTCATGTCGTGCATTTATCTGTGAGATGCGTTCTTGCAGCTCGGCTTCTGTCCTTGGCAATGTACTGGTGTTTGTGTCACGCCTGGGTGACGTTCCCTTTTTGTCGAAATAGCGTGAAGCGGGTTGGACAATGTTTCAATTGTCTATGGGGTATATATATAGCAACGTAAGCCATCATGTAATCACCCCATTTCACACGCAAATATACTCACTGTATAAGTGGGGAAATAAATTCCTGAGCCTTCACATAGGCTTGTCAATTTGGCTTGCTGCTTGTAATAGAATGAACTCGAGGCTACATCGCCTAGGTCATTTGTGTTTAGGTTATTTCTTGCTGCATTGGTTATCATTAGCTTGGCCTGCAGAGTCCACCAGGATTCCTGTGCACTACAAATCGTTATTACGTGGGCCCCCGTAATAATAAATTGTCTTGCACAGTTACCCCAAATTTTCTCTCATCCAAGCAGATGATCAATCAAGGAGAAACAGCCGGTGCATTGGCATGGACAGGGTCATACTCCAATGCGGGGTCAGGAGCAACGCCTGGCTCAGGGGCCACGGCTAGCTTCGAATCAAAAACTCCATCTCAAAATCAGCTGGATCAACAATCACAGGGGTTACAGGATCCCCCAAGGGCTGGTCTAAGTGCATGAACTCAATGTCATGGTCTGGATCAACACCAGGCGGAAAAACAGAATTGTCCTCATAATCGCGATCAAACTCAAAGCTGTGTGTGGGATCCGGTTCAGCTGATGATGCCATATCAGGGTCGGCGTCGTGTAAGTGGTGCTGCATTCCCTGTATGTGCGAAGACGCGGATGTCAGAGACTCAAATGAGTCTGGGATAGGGAAATGAGTTTCCCCTACAAGAGCGTCCGCATGCAGTAGTCTAATGCTAGCAGCGAGAGGGCCTTGCCCTCAAGTGGGTCCTCCTCTTAATAGTTCGACATCGCCTTTAGAGGCAATGTCGGGGGCATATCAACAACGAGATAAGCGGCAAGGGGCACAGGAGCAGGGATCACCGCCAGTGGCAAATTCCCAACAAGATGGCCATCAGTAGGCTCTGCTACGACTTCAGGCAGTGCACAAAGGGCTGAAAGTCGTCATTGTCTGTGCCGGTAGTATCAGAAATGTACACCTCGTGCTTCGTTGAACTATGTCGTCTGATACTATGGTCATGGGGTTCGTAGTGCCCATCTTTCTAGTACTTGATGAAAGCATAACGTTTGTAACACATATACGTATAATAATCAATCATATAATCAGTTAATCACATAGTCACCAAGTAAGGTATCACATACTTCTCCTAGTCTTACTAGCCAATTTCATCCAGTCTACAAGACTGCTCCGTCCTTCACTTAAACCAAACCTCGATCCTCCAGATCGATCCTATAACAAACCAACGTGCTCAACTACCTTGATCATCTCGATCCTCCAGATCGATCCTCAGCCCTCCAAGCTGAGCCTATAATTAGTAAAATGTGCTCAACATTTGTTTGTAAAAAGTTGTGGATCTGGACTTAAGTGGTATGCAGAAAAATGTTTTCGTGAGAGCCCTAGTGATCATAGTCTAGACTCGAGAAAGAATCCTAGTTCGCTATGATCAGAGCTCTGATACCAAGCTGTCACACCCTGGCTTTGCGGAAGCGTGGTTAAATGTGGTGTGACTTCTTAATACCATAGCTTAATCATACCAAAGCTATATGAGTTAAAAACATGCAAGATCATCCATTAAGTTTTGAAAACCAAATACAGTACCATTGTTTTAACCAATAACCATAACCTTGTTCAACAGACATTACAACTTTAAACATAACATAAACATGGTTTAAGGATTGTGTCTTGTCCAGGAAAGAGACACATCCCCTAAACCCCGGATGACCTCGGAAACTAGTGCAGCGGAAAACATGCCATACCGTGCCAGATCTCGTTAATTTCCTGAAATACATGTAAGTTGAAAAATCAACAATAATGTTGAGCGAGTTCATGTGTAAGTGAGTATGTAAAACACTTGTGAGTATAAAAATAGTTGTGGTATGTAGCAGTGTAAGAGGACTTGTGATCACCAATGGTTTGCAAGGCCTCTGACATATGTGAAGTGCAAATAGGGAGACTCAAACCTAGCAGATTTCGCCACGGCAAAGTATGTGGACAAAGTCACCCCACGGTCCGTTTCTAGTTTGGCCGGGGGCTGGGCTCGCTACACCCAGATAGATCTACCGCTCCTGTCCCTCGGTCCCTCCATGAGGACTAATGGCCCCATGTTGTTCCTATCCACTCACATGATCGTATAACACCTCCTTACGTTAAACATACCGTTGTAAAGTACTCGTAAATCATAGTAACATGTATTTCACCCCCGCAGTTAAGTAAACTGAAAACAGTTAGAGAAAAGGGGGACATGAACTCACAGTGAATGCGCGTCTCTACCAAGTGTCTCCAATACAGTAAGCTGTGCAACGACCTACAAGTGCTAATTCTATTAGACGGACGGCCGTGCTTTAGCTCTATAGTTTAAGTCTTTGGGAAATAGTTAGACAACTATTTCGTGTTTATGTTCCGTATACACTTGGTAGTTATGCTTCTTCCCAAGGATGGGGGATACAATACATGTGCGTAAGTTACGTTTTATCAATCGTGTGGTAATGTAATTACCGGTGTAACTTATATGTTTGTGGAAGCGTTCGTAAAGTTTTGGAATCATTAACGCTTGTAAATATTATTTTCACTCTAAAATAATATTTATGTATTTCACAAAATAATCATAAACAGTGTTGTGACAAATATATTTATCACGTTAATCTTTGTGAAAACCCCACCTCCGAATATTTAGTAAAATATAGTGCTGGCGAAATTTATGTTTTGAAAATATGTCCAAAAATAGTTCTAACACTTGTTGTGTAAATAAGCCTAAGTGTTAGGTTTTTAGAAAATTTCGCCAGAGTTTCCTCTGTAACTGGAGGTGGCCACGCTTTCAAGCGTATCATTTTCTTTTAACAAATCAATTCAACAACTTCTTTATTCAATCCAACAATTTCCGACACATCAAACTAGTCGACAAGTATGTAAATTGCATAATCGCATGAACTTGCAGTTTTTCCGAATCTATAGTGTAAATCCCCTTTATATATGTAGATCTTTATATAAAGTAACTTTGATCTCGTAAAAACCTTGTGACTAGAGAAATCCGTCTTTACAACTTCTAGTCATTTTTCCCAAAAATAGTTATTTGTCGGATCTTTTCATTTCACAAGTGTCTACACACTTGTGGTTTATAAAATCATGTTTGTTAGTATAAGATCCTTTCTTTAAAATACATGGTTTCTTAAATGTGTGGTTCTTCAAAAATACCACTTGCAGATACGTAGATCTGCTAGTTTTAAACTCCGTTGTACAAGTTAAATTACTTTTACACAAGTAAAATATTTCTACACAAGTTCCTGTATCTTGTGTGGTAGAGTTTCGCCTTTTAACCCTTGCGGTAACCAAAAACGAGCTTATGTGAAGATACATGATCTTACAAAGTCGGGTTAAACGGAGATCCGAGCTACCACATCATAGATCGGGTCTAGATAAACACAAATTCCAAATACTACAACTTTTACACAACACATGTGTTATCAACCACCACTTTTATAGTTTTTACTAGACTTTTATGCATCAAAATGTATGTTTACGATGTTTAACCGACAATATTCCTTTTAACCACTTTAGATATGTTCAAGAACAAGTTTTAAACATTATACCTCTAGCTCAAGGCTAGGGAAGATCTTTGGCGAAAAAGAGGTGGATAAAAGCTAACGGTAGAGGTCCTTCGCGTTCCGAGTGCACCAAGACTCCTAATATGCGACTTGTGAAGCTTGTATGATGATGGAATGTAGTGATCAAGGGCCGAAGGTATGATGGTGGTGAGGATGGTGTTCGGCCGAGATGGAGGAGGGCAAGGGAGAGTGGCTTTTGTTGGTGATTTGTGTGATGGTTACCTTATGAGTATAAGCATGTATTTATAGGATCTTAAGGTGTTATTATCCAAAGGTCTTAGTGTTCACTAGATTTTAAACATAGTGATTATAATAATAAACAAGTACCAAGTATTGTCCCCCTTAGTTGGGGCCGTGTACAATGGGGGGGGGGGTCTTGGTTCGGTTACAACTAGATAGTTAGGATATAGTTTGGTTAAATAAGTTAACTAAGTATTTAACTTAGTTAGTTGTATGTTATGCGTTATGACGGGTGTTAGGGTAATCAGGGACCCTAACTAGCTCAGAAAAATATAATTAGTGAAAATATTAATATTTTCGTGTCCCGGGTAAAGTCCGGGTGTCCGGTTGGATAGTAATCCGTTAAAGCGTTACAAAAGCTTTAAAGTGTCGTTATAGTTATTTTTAGTGACACATCTCGTTTTCAACACTCTAAAAAGTGTCTAGTGTTATTTTTCCCATATTTTGGCACTTTACTAGTCAGCTAGAAGCTGGATTAATTATTAAAGTGCTGTGTTTGGTACTTAAAGTACGTTTTAGGCACATCCGAATCAGTGTATCTTATTCCTAGAGACGCGGTACCACAACCCTTATATCCCTACACTCACTACCAGTGTAGCCAAAATATTTGAGGCTCTTAACAGGCCTTAGAGGCAGTGTCTGCCTGATGCTGGTTATATCAGCATGTTCACTGTGTATCCGTTTAGTGCTACTGTGCTTTTTTTTGTGCATCATGTTTGTCACTAAGGTGCCGTATGTAAATAATGTAGTGACAGCATATAAAGTATGATGCAAGTAAGTGCATGTATCAGTATGCAGGTAGCAGTTTATCAGCTAGTTTCAAACAAGCACAGTAATTAAGCAGTAATTAATCATTAATTAAGTTGTACGGATACCTGGTTTAGTGCGGGTTGTCACACCAAGGTAGTACAAAAGGCAAAACCAAACCTACATGTAAGACGTTATGTACACCTAAACTTGTAAAACGTCAAGAAAGTACTTAATAATGACCATGCGTTCCCTTCGAAAAGGGTAAAATGAATCTTAGGTGGTCGTCAATCCTATACCGCTATACATTGTTATGGTCGGTTTGTACATAGTTAATGGTTTTAATAGAATAACAATTGTAACTATGCATGTTTAAACATACAAGAACACATAGGTAACTAAGAACATGTAATTGAATTGTAATTGTGCATAAATAAATTTGTAAGTGAAAGTGTATTTTGTATATTTTACATGAATTATCCCAAAAGTGTATGAAAAAGAGATAAGTAATACTCACAATCTTGCGAAGTTAATGCGAGAAGGATCACAAATAAGCGTAAGAGCAATGCGAGTAAGGCGAAGACTAGCATAAAAGGGTAAAAGTATAAATGCATTTGTATAGGAATAAAGTATAATAAAAAAGATAAAATAAAGTACGAGTCTCGAGGTTTAGGTCTCGGTGTGAAAGAAATGTAAAAATGATATGAAAACGTAAAGGTAAAAGTAAAAGTATATGATAAAACCTCATAAAAACGATTAAACGAAATGTTTATATATAGTTGTTTTAAAAATCATATAACTATTTAGGTTGTATGCAATGATAAATGGGCGAAAAGGCCTATGTTCAATTAAGGATTTCTAAGTATTAAAATATTAAAATCGTCATTTTGTAATGTGATATGTATTTATATTAAGTCATTGAAACTAGGTTTTTATAATAATAAATAAATAAATTTTGAAAAAATAATTAATAAGATTAAAACAGAAAGTTTTTATATTATTTATTTTCCGCCCAAATATATTTATTATATTTTGGTTGAATTTAATTAGATTTTCAAGACTAATATAATGCCTTTAAATGAGAAGGGTATGTGATTTTTATGTTTGTCTTACCTTTTATATGTTTCTTTGATGCTTATGTTTTGCTTCCTTATTTTTCAGAAATGAATGCTTTGGACTACATTCTGTTGGATGACCCTTCTAGTGTGGAGATCGGTCAGAAGGAGGTTTCTGAGGGTGCTCCTTCTGTGGTTCGTCGTAATGAGCATGTTCAGACTGGTGGTTATTTTAAAAGTGTTCCCGTTCAACCTCTTGTTGATGGTTCTTCTACTAAGAAACAACCTGCCCCTCCTCGCCGGTCTACCAGGTCTACTTCTACTCCTGCTGTTGTTTCACAATCTTCTGACCCTATCTCCGTTGATAGTGGTGATGAAGATGATGCCAATGTTATCACATCTGTCATTGGTGTGAAGCCTGTTACAAAAGAGGTTCCAGAGGTTTCTAGTGAGGCAGGTGATACTACTGACCAGCAGATATCTGGTATTTTGAAGAAGTTGAAAGAGTCCAAAAGGACTGTTCCTGAGAGGTCTATTCCAGCTGTTGGTGAGGTTAAAAAATCGAAAGCTGTTTTGAAGAAGAAGGTTAAGAGTGGTACTTCTAAACCTACTTCCCCTGGGGGAGGGGTTTCTGCTGGGGGTGTTGAGGAAGCTACTTCCTCTGTGTTGGCTGATGAGAAGAAGAAAAAGGTTGAAGAGAAGATTGAGATGGTTTTGAAGGAGAAACCGGAGGTGGTTAAGGGGAAGGGGCCTGTAAAGGCTAATTTTCATGTGTTTCTTCCTCAGTGGAATGTTCGTGTTTGTGACACTACTGCCAGTAACGAGACTTTCCATGACATGCTTAGGAACATGGCCACTCATGCTGAAAAAGAGCTCTTATCCAAGTTGTCCGATGAGGATTCTGCTTATCGAGCTATTACTGATGTTGCCCGACTTGTTACCTCCCTTCCTGACTGTATTGAACATTGGGCTGCCGCTGCCAACGGAATTGACGATGTTACTGCTGCTTTGAAGAACAAAGAAGCAGAATTCAAGATTTCTCAAGAGGATTTGGCAGCCTTCTAGGTAAAGGTAACCGAGCTTGAAGGTCAGTTGCTTTCTTCTCAAGCCAAAATGAATGAGGAAATGAAAAAAGTAGAAGTCTATGTTGGGCAACTTTCAGACTTTAATAATCAGTTGGCTAAAGTGTGACACCTGGGTCACTGCGACCATCAAACAAATGCCAAGCCAATGAAATATTGTATTTCATACTTGGGATCTGTATAAATATGTGTATCTTTTGCACATATCAATTCTTGTTCGATTTCAAGCTCTAAATCGCTTTCTGGAAGGTTATACGCGCACTGATGCGAAAATATAACCAGTTTAAAGCAACGAACACTCCGGAATAGTGAAATAGGCTTAACATACCTTAAATAACCTTTACATAACTTAGAAATAAGTTTTGAAGGCTTTGGTATGTCAAAATCAAGTTAAATCGCTTACAGGGACTAAACTTGACAAACTGTGAAAGTATGCCAATTTGAACTGTAACAGACATTCCAGAACATGACCATAAGTTAAAAATACCATAAATATCCTTCACATAGCTTAGAAATAGGCTTTGAGGGGTTCGGTGTGCTAAAATAAACTTTTGGGTCATTCAGGGACTAAAAGCGTCAAAAAGTACACAAGAATACATCCGGACATCCAAAAATTTATGTAAGCACTAAAATATTTTATTTTAGTGTTTGGCATAAGAAAAATCCATTCGTCGCGTCATTTGGATCGTTTTTCGCGCTTGTGCGCATTCCGTCGTAATTAAGCGAACATCGCGATCGTACGACCAAACGAACTAACATCCGACATATTTTTGAGCATGTTTCATGTCCACAATGTTTAGGAATCATTTTAGGGCCTTAACGTTGGCTTAACGGGCCTTAAACGTGTCGGAAAAGGCTTTAAAACACAACAGGGACTGAAACTGTCATTTGGTAAACATGTTTCTGATCTGTGCAGGCCAGGCGGCCCGCGTAAAACCAAGGCCATCCTTTACGCGGCCCGCGTCAGTGTCCCTGATCAGATAAGATCGATTAGTCAGCAGATTACAGCTGTTTAACTCACAACCACAAACCCACACTTGCCCTTTCAGCTCATTAGGGGCCATTTTTAGTCACCACAACATTCCAACAAGTGTACGCACGAGACTCGATCACGTTATTCAAGAAACGATCTTAACGGTTCGGGAAATACTATAAATACCCCACCCCCATTTGCTTCAAATTCACAAGAATCTGATCTAATGTCCTCTAAGTTGAAACCTTTGTTTCATACCTGAGCTATTTTGATCTAGATTAGCATTCGGGGACCCTTCGTAAGTATTCCTTCGTTCTTTTATTGCTTTTCGAGTCCGAAAGTCAAACTTTGTTTGACTTTCTGCATTGACCAGTTTATGGTCAATGCGAAGTTCGTTTGAACTTCGCAACATGATTGTAATCACGATGGTTATAGTCCCTTGTGACTATGCCTACTGATTACCACGTTGTCTAGGGTCGTAAGGGTAAGCGATCTAATAAATCGCTTATACCTTCGAACCCGACCCATTTGGTCGATCATTAGGATCCGACCAAACACATTAGGTGACCATAGTATATAGGGAATAACCTTCCGAGATTATACCTTATGGTCGCTTCGTTTAAGTAGTTGTATGATAGGTAGTTTACATGCCTTAGGTAAATTACCAAAATACCCCTTTTATGCCAAAATTCATTTTAAACATATGCAACATAACTTTTGACATCTAAACTGATTTGACAACAATATTAGACATGTTAAGGCATATGTTACTTTTCATAGGGCTAGTTAAGCGGTCCGAACGCGTTTCACACGAACGACGCGTTAAAGTAGCATAAGCTACCTAAACGGGTCGTAATGGGTCGTAAGCACTTATGTTAGGTTTCATTTAGTATGTAGGCTTTGTTAAACCATATTACACGAGTCTCCATACTCGTTTGGTTTACGAACCCTCATTCTATCCGATCCTCCGATATAGGTCCGGTTTATTAACATAGTTACCTATATTAGGTGCCGTTTGATTCCGTGATCTCTAGATTTGCTTGGTGGTTATCTTAGGACTTCTGAGCAATCTCAAGTGAGTACATAGACCCCTCTTTTACTGTTTTCCAAACTGTTTTGGGGTGAAACACATGTGCCTACTTGTTACTTTCGTGCTTTCCTATTTTCTCATCGTATACTTGTTATGTGCATCAGTACACTATTAGTACATGATTTACATTACATTTCTGCTATGTATGTTGACTGATAGCATGCTAGCACATTGATTTACATGACTTTTCTGCTTTGTATGTTAACTTAGCATACTTAGTACATCACTTTACAATACAATTCATGCTATGTACGCCCATTGTGTGCATACTTAGTACATTGTTTTACATTACACTTATGCTATGTATGTCCATTACGTGCATACTTAGTACATTGTTTTACATTACATTTCATGCTATGTATGTCCATTGTGTGCATACTTAGTACATTGTTCTACATTGCATTTCTGTTGCATACGCTCATCCAGCATATGAACACATTATATTACATTTTGAACCGTTGTAACCATTTGACTATGTGAACCGTCATAACCGTTTGATTAAATGAACTGTTTGTAACTATTGAACCGTGTGAACCTTTTGTATCTGTTGACATGATTTACATTTGACAATAGACATTGGACTATACATAAAGATTTCTACAATTGTTAAACATTACATCTTGATGGTTTGGTTTGAGTAAGTAATTTGAGTAACGAGGCGTGTGTAATATGATACAAGCATGGTGGATACGCCGCTGGTACTTCCTATATATAAGTGTTTGTATGGTATCACATATTGTAGCGTTATTTGAATCATTTTAATTTGAGACATATAACATTTTATACAAATAACATACTTTTCACAAGACATTGATTTACAAATAACTTATCTTATACAAACTCATTTTACATGGTTATTCATTTAACCTTACATTTATCTATACATATCATCTGATCTTATCGTTTTTCAAATGATTTACAAGACAAAGCAAATTACAAGGTTCATGACTAAACATTTTCTCAAACATAAGTCAAGAATTCTATTTTCACAAAACCTATGTATCTCACAGGCATTTTTATGCTGACGTACCTATTCTCACTTGTGTTTTCAGGAGATGATGCATAGGACTTATCAAGACATACTTAGGCGGACCTTTGCCTTAGTGACTTAAAACGAGACAAGAACTAGTTAATTTATGTTATGTACTCTTTGTTTCTTGTTTAAAACAATGTAAACTCTCATATTTGTTTAATAAAACGAAACTTCAATTGCCATAGATTTGAAACAATTAATTCTGTTACAACACTCCCCGATGTTTCCACCACGTTTCGTTGTCTCACGTGGTCGGGGTGTGACATAAGGAGAGGGCGGACTTTGGTATTGAAAGGGCTAAATTCAGGCAGGAGTGTGTTGCCGATGCAGCAGCTATGGAAGAGCTGAGGCAACGGGTGAAACAGTTGGAAGCTGATAGGAAATGGGTGATTGGTTCCGGTCTTCATCGTTTTACAACTTACCTTTTTCACAGCCAGGAGTTTAATCAACATCTTGCAGGTATTTATTCCAAAGCGATGGCCTATGGTTGTCAAATAGGTCTTGTTGCAAGATTTGATGCAGCTTCAAAGGGGGAAGCTATGAGAACCTCCCTGCTTTCAAGCCAAATTCTCTCCCAGATTTTGTTGCTGATGTGAAGGAGATGGAGGCCCTTTCCTATCCTTATGTTGAAGCTTTTTCTCGAATAGTTGATCCTCCCGTGGCCGAACTTGAGGCTTTGGAACCAGCAGGCTTGAACAAGGAGCTATGTGAGCAGTTACTTTCAGTTGTGACAATTGTCAAATTTGCATGTATTCGTACAATAATTAAACAGTAATTATGACTTAATGACTGTGTTGATTTACAATTAATGACTTGAATTGCTTTCTGATTATTGTTATCATACATACATGAGCATCATATATTGCATAATGTCATATCATTATTGCAGGCAACACTTATTGATTCAAATGATGCACGAAACAAAGTTAGCACAGTTATCAGATAAATCAGAAAAAAAATGCTGATGGAGTTCAGCACGTAGACAGACATGGTATTGAGACACAAAATGTGCCAGAAACCAAGAGTTACACTACTATAGTGTGTAGGAAAGTAAGGATCATAAAACTGTCTTCCTAGTGATAGTTTAAGTGCCGGAAAGTGCCTAAAACTCACATAAACTGCAGAATTATGCAGAATTCAGCAAAATTCAGTATTTAAACAACTAAATATCATGCAGAAATATGGTTAAATGGTCCAGAATGCTTTCCTAAGTGTCGGGAATCAAAAGTGTCACGAAAGGTAACATAAAGCACACTAAACTGCATAGTTTAGCACCTTAACGAACCGGTAACCAACCGAACAACCGGACACTACCCGAAACACCAAATTTTCACTAGAAGCACTGTTTTATCATTTTCGAGCTAGTTATGGTCCCCGAACATCATAACACATCATACAAAATATCTAGTAACAAAAACACTTAACTTACACTTGAAATCAAACTAAATTACAACTATATGGTTTTAAACCTAAGCTAAGACCCCCCCCCCCCCACCTATTTACGGCCCAAACATGGCCCCACCATCAAGATCTCATTTGATTGTAATCTTGGATCTTGTCTCTTGATTATGGACACATTACACAATGGTTAAAGGATTAATATGGTTATAAGTATAACATGAAGGGATATGAGATCATTATCTTTCACACACCAACACACACTTTCTTCATCCTCCCTCTCCTCCCCCATTCTCGGCCGAACACCCACACTAACACCACCACCATCTTCATCTCATTTTCATCCATTCCATACTCATACAAGGGTGCTAGAAGCTAAGTTAGGAAGTTTGGAGGGTTTGGAGATTGAAGGACCTCTTTCACTTGGTTTTATCCACCACATTCATCATCTTCATCTTCTTGAGTTTCATCCCTAGCCTTGTGCAAGTAGTAAGGCTCTTATAATCTCTTCTTACTTCTTATAATGTTGGTTAAAAGATAATATATGTTGCTAATCATGAAGAACACTAATGATCAAGAAGATTGTATCTAACATAAAGCTCACTAACATAAGAATATATGTTGTTTTAGTATATGTGTGATACTTGATGATTGATTCTTGTGTTTATGATGTTAAACATCATATGGAACTTACTAGATTGTGATTAAACACATGATCTCGCAAGTTGAGGTGATGATCTTGTGAAAGACCAAGATGATCATACTTTATGTTTCACATGAACTTGAAAATAAGGATGATTTTGGGTATGATGAAGTATGAAACATGTTAGAAGTCTTGCATAAAAGTGATTTTAAACATAGTTTTCTCAAGAAACCTAGTTCATTTGCAAGATTTACTTAATCATGAATTTTAAAGAAACTAACCATGTTTTTAGTGGTATATCAAGTATAGAAATACATTGTTAACAAGAAAAACTCAAAAGAATGATTTTTAGAAAAATCATCTTGTAAGTTGTAAAAGACTAAATCTTGTAAGAAAGGGATTTACAAATAAATAACCAAACTTTAAAGGGTAACGGAGCTTACTAAACACACTAGTAAGTTACTACAAGTTTTTATAAAAGTTCAAGTTCATGTTGTTGTGTAAATTGCATAATTTTGGCACTAAGTAAGTGTTGATTGAATTGTTAATTGTTTGGGATGATTTTAAAAGAAAATGATATGCTTGAAAGCATGGAAACCTCCATTTTTAGGGGAAACTATGGCAAAATTTTCTAAAAATATAAACACTTAGAAAAATATTTTTAAACAAGTATTTACAAGTATATTTTTAACTATGATTTTCATACAAAGTTGCCATGATTTTTATTACACAAAGTATAAATATTGGAGGATGGTTTTTGTAAATAAAAATGACTAAATATGTATTTGAAAGATATATATTTAGAAGACACATGTGTGTGATTAATTGTATACTTTGTGTATTAGTTATATTATTTTAGGACTTGAAATAGTATAACTTAACAAAATACCAAGAAATTTCAATCCAAATTATTACCAAAAATCTCAAGGAATAAATACACAAGTTACACACATAATATTGGGAAACCGAACGAAAGAATGTAACTTACAAAATATTCTGGAAAATACATTTATAAATATATATTTTGGTAAATGATATTTTGAACACAAAGAAATGAAAATATGATTTTTATGATTATCACAAAGTTATATCATATTTTGACAAGAAGGAAATATATAATTTTTGGAGATTAAAAATATATATGTTTTCTTGGAATTATTAGGAGATATAATATTTTTGGGAAAAATATATATTCTCTTGGGTAAACTTGAGATACATTATTTTTGGATAAAAATAAGTTTATATATTTTCTAAAGTTAGACTTGAAAATATATTATTTTGGAACTACAAATATTTTTGCCATAAGGAAAAAATTATAAATAATTTTTCTAAGTAATAATTCTTAAATATATATTTTGGGAAATATATATATTAGTGGACTTTTATTAGAAATTATATTCCGGAAAGTTTAACACAAAATTAAGTATAAGAATACTTAACAAATTACAAGAAGATACGTATTCTCACACGTATAAATATACACCAGATTACGAACACACATGTATAAGATACCTCCATCCTTGGGAAGGAAATACAAGTATAAATACTTGAGAAGTATTATTGCAAAATATTGTTTAACAATTATTCCAAAAATTTATAAATATAATTTAAGTTAAAATATTAATTATTTTGACAATAATTATATAACCTGGAATAATATCAGAAGCGTAAAGAAACGTAACTCAAAAACGTTAATACTAAGACAAGGCATGACCCGTTCGTCTAATAGACATTAGTACATTGTAGGTAGTCGTGTTCACCAAGGAAGTTCGAGTTACGATTTTTGAAGACGCAAGACTGTGAGTTCATGTCCCCCTTTTTTCTTTAAACTGTTTTGTTTATTAACTTCGGGGGTGAAGTACATGTTACAAAATGATTACATACAATTACAATTGGTATGGTTAGCTTTGGAAAGTACAGTAGATCATGTGAATGGGTAGGCGCACTCTTAAGACCATTAATCCTCGTGTTAGGACCGAGGGGCATGAGTGATAGATCGATTTGGGTGTAGCGAGCCCACACCCATGAGGACCAGGGTGGCCCATGAGGTGACTATATCTTATAGCCGGAGGCCCGGTATAAATTTGCTAGGTTTGAGCCTTCCTACGCCATTGCACGCATGTTAATGGCCTTGCAAACCATTAATCGATCTGTTTCCTTGTTTTGCTTTCATAACGGGATATACAAACATACATACATACACTGATTACAAAGGTTTTATTCATTCATATACACAAATACATGAACTCGTTTAACTTTTGTTGATGTTTTCAAAGTGCATGTATTTCAGGGAATTAAGTGGATCTGGCGGGTGTTTGGATGTTCCAAGCTGCGTTATGAATAAAAAGATGTTACCGAAGTCATTAGGGTTTAGGAGATGTATCTTAATCCTGGACGAGATACATGGTTCTAAACTCGGTTTTAATTAAGGTCTTTTGTCGAGTCTTCGTGAAACTCTTTAAAACATGTTGCATGGTTTGTAATTTAAATTTGGAGTGTACATTTCAGACAATTATGTTGTGATATTTTCAAACTTAATTTATGGATGGACATCTAATGGTTTAATCATATAGTGTTGTTATGACCTGACCAATACAATCTTCTTTTAGAAGATGCCTCCTCGAAGAAACAACCAGGTGCCCACAACAGAGGCTGAACTACAAGAACGGATTTCACAAGCAATAGCACATCATGAGGCCTTGCGCTCTGATCACAGCTGAGGTTCCTCAGGAAATAACCCACCTCATGGTAATGTTTAAGTCACTAAAGACACATTACGTTACATTTGGACATTCCATGTGCGTTCGCTAATGCTATCTGTGAATGATGTTGCTTGTACATGCTGTACCTACAAGCAGTTCCTTGACTGCAAGCCTCTAAATTTCGACGGCACTGGTGGTGTTGTAGCTTTCGTTAGATGGGTGGAGAAAACCGATTATGTGCTAAGACTGAGCAAGTGTGCGCCGGAGCACCAGGTCACCTATATTTCTGGACTTTTTCTAGACGGAGCTCTATCATGGTGGAATCTCCAAGTTCAGACTCTAGGGGAAGAGGCTGCATATGCTTTGACTTGGGATGAGATGAAGGAACTTATGCGCAAGAAGTACTGTTCAAGGGCTGAGATTCAAAAATTGGAAACTGAGTTTTGGAACCTCAAGATGGATGGTCCAAAGATTGCTGAGTACGTACAGAGATTCCATGACTTAACTTGCGTCGTTCCTTATATGGTTGAACCTGAGTTCAAGCGAATCGAGCATTTTATTTGGGGATTGGTGTAGGATCGTGAAACGATCGAAACGAGTCTATCAGAAGAGTTCTTAGACAGAATCAGAGGCGGAATTCATTGATTCAGTCTTCGTTCAGCTTGTATGACACTAGAATATCATTAATCTGCCTTGTTTATTGATCTATTAACAGTTTACAGGCTAGAGACACTTCGACAGCACTTCAGTGTCGGAAACAAGAAGCATACAAATGAAATGACATCACAGGTATTTATAGGCAGTTGATTTCGTACGAAATAGACATATGCTATTTCGTACGAAATAGCCACTTGTTATTTTGTACAAAATAGTCTAATCTATTTCGTGCGAAATACCCTATTCAACCTAAAAACCTATTTTCTCGTACAATGTGTACTGATCTATCATTTCTAGAACAATGACTTGAACGAAGACGAAGTCGACAGACGTATGCACCAACATACTCCCCCTCGGATGTTGACGAAGTTTTGGTACGAGTCTTGAACATGTCAACTCTTCAGTCTTGATCGGTCTTCTCAACTTCAGGAACTTCTCCTAGCTTTCCGTAGCAACAGGATCAGAAACCTGGCTTCTTTGTCTTCAGACTCCCCCTTTCACTCAGCTGGGATCGCAGTCTGGAATTCTTTATCTATAGCTTAGAATCGAAAACCTGGAATTAACCTTCAGGAATCAAAACTTAGCTCTTTCAACATTTCCTGCACAAACTTTCTCACAAACAAATTTCTCACTTAAAACAAACTCCCCAACCCAAACTTAGTTCATCAAGTTTAGCACCTGGAATTTTGAAAATCAGCTTTTCAACATCAGTTGTCGAAAATCTTTTTGGATTTTTGTTTTTAAAAGAAAGAAGTAAAGAAATATTTACAGACATTATTTTTTGAGTTTGTGCAAGAGGATCATATCAGTTTTTGAGACACATCACTAGCACCGTTAAGCTTTAATCATTTTAAGTTCTAAATGATTCACGTTGATTGACGATATAGTTGTCCTCTTAAGCTCAATCTAAAAACTTTCGAAATGCTTTCCGATACGTTAAAGTATGTTAATTTTGCACTAAGTTCTTATGGACCCCACGATCTCAGCATATCCCCTCATCATGCAATACACTAACTCAAGTAATGCCTTTAAACTTTCATCAACTGTGATTTGTGCGAAAACAACACAGAATGTTTAAACATTAACAATCAGGTCGATCTTTCGATACGCAGAGAAAGTCCAATGTTTAAACAAAACAAGAAATAAAAACAAATCGAAATTGTTTAGGCTTTAACCACCAGTTCGATACTCCTGTATACGCAGAGGTGATCCAAAGCTTAAACGAAACACCAAAGAAAATAAAGCAGAACGTTTAGGCACTAACATCCAGGTCGATACTTTCATATACGCAGAGGATGTCCAATGCTTAAACAAAATAAAGAAATAAAACAAGTTTAAGTCTTTGCAAAATAAAATGCACAATCACAGTGATTTTTCAGCAAAATTGTGAAAGTTCACAAATTTTACCAGTTTTTATGCTTTTAGCATTCAGCGATTACTGAGTAGGTACACAATCAAGAAGGACAAAACTAAGTGCTATGCGATCAACCATGTTTCCCACTAGAACTAGGCTTTTTCATTTAAGTTTATATCGTTATCGCAAATCTACTAGTCTAGCTGAGCCTATCGTCATATCATTAGTGAGACCATTTATCACATTTTAACTTTTCATTTCTTTAGCGTGCTGTGATTGTCCACTGATTTACTATCATTTCCTCTTATTAACAACAAAACTCATTTTTTCTTTTTCAATGTTTTTGACATTTTCTAATTTTTTTTTATTTTTACTCCCCCTAAAATCAAAATATGTTTCAATTTTGATTTACTGGGAAATTTTGAAAACAACCTGTACAAATAAAGTGACAAACTGATGAGAATTACCTCAATTCTCCATCCACTTGGCATAAACAATCAGAACTCCCCCTTACAACAAACTAATTCCACATTATGATTTCAAAACACTTAAGTTTGTTTTAATCAAAATGGTTTTTCCGGAAAATTAGTTTTGTTGATTCATAAAACCACTTGTAGGTTAGGGGATAAAATCATCACATTGTTCTTCTTTAACCACTTTTGAAAAATTTAACATTTTTATGTTCAATCAACAAATACCACTTGTAGGAAATCAAGTACAACTTAATGTCCTTGATTTACCACTTGTAAATTTTCTCAAACATACAAAATTCAAGAAAGATGCCGATACCTGCTCCACACTTACCAACCTGGAAGCTCCGGTAAGTCAGGGTTTTTATTTGAAAAGATCTACCCAAGCCTGACCAACCTTAGGTGATTTCAAATTTGTAGTCCGTAATGATGGAAAATTATCATCATCCATTGACGGAACTAACTTCTCATTTTTTAACTCAACTTGTGGCTCCTCTGGCTTTGACGAACCAGATTCATTGCCCGAATGTGGCTTGTCTGACTTTGATGAGTCAGATTCATCGCCAAAACATGGCTCCTTTTTTTCCGAAGAGACAAATTCATTGCCAGAAAGTGAAAATTTCACTTTCTTTGATTTGTTAATCACTTGATTAGCCAATTTTTCTTTCTTTAATATCCCTTTCGTCCTCAGATTTGTATCTGATGAATTCGTTTTACTTGACTTATCATGTTTTGCTGTGTGAAGCGATTCATCAGAACTCTTATTTGTACCAACAGGTCTACCCGAGGACAAAATCTTTTCAAGATACTCTCTTGCCTTCTTTCTTTTCTTTCTTAGTCTATCTTTCTGCCCTTGTGAAAGCTTTACTTTCTTTTCTAGAACTTTCTGTTCTTTGGGATTTTCTTCGAATTTGACTGGTTTCTTTGCTATTTTCTGAGATTCAACCCTCGATCTTCTCTTTGATCTCATTGGGCAATTTCTTGCAATGTGTCCTTTGATTTGACATTCAAAACATCTTCTTGTCTCAAAACTCTGACTTTGGCAGTTAACAGCAATGTGTCCTTGATAACCACATTTGTAACACACTCTGTTATCGTACCATTCACCACCTTCAAACCAAACACTAAGATCGTGACATTGCTTGGCCTTGTGGTAGTCATTTCTCATCTTGTAAGCTGGATTTGTCCTTTGAGCACTGTGGTCAAACCTGCACCACTTATTACCAATTTTTTTTAGTTTTGTTTTTCAAATTTTCGTAATTTTTTATCACGATTGGATGACTGAACTGATGACCTTTTATTTTCTTTTTGAAGATTTTTTGAATTTTTCACATTTTGTTTTTGTTCTGCATTCTTCTTCAAAGGTTTTTGCGTTGAGCATTCACCTTTTTCTGTAGATTGCAAAACAGTTTCTTGAAATTTTTCTTTTTCTCATTTTTCTCATTTTCATCATCAGTCTTATCATCACAATCTCCAATTATGACTATGTCATAATTTGTGACATCATCACTTATTGGAATTGCATTGATTGGTTTTGGACAAATATAATCTGATACTGATGACGAAGTCACAAAACCTTTCAATTTATTTTCTAATTCCTTGATTTTATTCCGAGCACTTTCAGCTTCATTTTCAAGCCGAATAATTTTCTGAAGATGAGAATTTATTACAATCTGTTTTTCAATATTATTTAAAAAAAACAGACTTTTCATCTTCTAAAATCTTTATTATATTTTGAAAATATTTTTCAATTTTTAATTTTTCATTTTCAAAAATTTTTATTTTGTTTTGAAATTCTTTTTCATTTTCTTTCAAATTTGTATTTTCCAATGTCAAACTGTCCACATCACTCAACAAATTGACATTTTCATATTTTTGAATTTTCACATTTAGAGCACATTTCAAGAATCTGTTTATCATCAGCGTTCTTCTCGACCATCAAAGCTGGAATTTTTTCAACCTGTTTCTTCTCCACTTGAACACTTTCATCATCACTTTCATCATCTGATGAATGATCAAAGATAGGGGCTTTTTCCGCAACCTCTTTCTTTGACACTGGTTCAGGATTTGAAGATCCAAGCTTCTCAGATTCTTCATTCTTTGAAATTTACTCGTCTCTGTCTTGTATGTGCCTGCACAAAAAAAATTAACAAAATCAAGAGGATTTATATTATCATCAATATAACATCCCCTTTTAATGTCATATTTCATGACATTCTTTGCTGCAAGACACACATAGACTCTTTTATCTATTTCAACAATCACATCCAAACTCATTTTATCTAGATTCTCTTCCATTTCTTTGATCAGATTTTTCTTTTTCTTAAAATTTTCATAGTTATGTGTCACAAGTTTGTTGATGAACTCATTTAGAGATAATTTTGAGAATCTAGAATCCTTTTTAAGATTTTCTACAAATTCATCCCACTCTGCAGGTAATGCATCTGCAAATTTTGATATCTTTTCAGCATTTGTCATTTCTATCTCAAACCTTGTTAAGTAATCAAGTAAAATTCCATATCTTTTTTTCAACTCATCCATTGTTTCATCTTTATTACACAAGAAACTTTCAAGTCTTTCAAGTCATTTTCGTTTCTGAAGATTGTCCTTTGAGGAAATAAATATTCGTTTGATTATCCTTTTCATTTCCATTTCTGATGAAGCACCCGTTGAAAATGACTCCGTTTGTTCATTTTCGTTTCTGAAGATTTGTCCGTTGAGGAAATGAATATCCATTTGACTATCCTTTTTCATTTCCATTTCTGAGGAAGCACCCGTTGAAAATGACTCCGTTTGTTCATTTTCGTTTCTGAAGATTGTCCGTTGAGGAAATGAATATCCGTTTGACTATCCTTTTTCATTTCCGTTTCTGAGGAAGCACCCGTTGAAAATGACTCCATTTGTTCATTTTTGTTTCTGAAGATTTGTCCGTTGAGGAAATGAATATCCGTTTGACTATCCTTTTCATTTCCATTTCTGATGAAGCACCCGTTGAAAATGACTCCGTAAGTTCATTTTACGTTTCTGAAGATTGTCTGTTGAGGAAATGAATCCCCGTTTGTTTATTCCTTCATTTCCGTTTCTGAAGAATACTCGTTGAGGAAAATGACTCCGTTTTTTCATTTTCATTTCTGAAGATTGTCCGTTAAGGAAATGACAGGATTATGCCTTGTATATCTGGTGGTTACTTGACACAAAGTCACAGATGGACTCCTACGAATAAATTTCGGGACGAAATTTCCTAAAGTAGGGGAGACTGTGACACCTGGGTCACTGCGACCATCAAAAAAATTCCAAGCCAATGAAATATTGTATTTCATACTTGGGATCTGTATAAATATGTGTATCTTTTGCACATATCAATTCTTGTTCGATTTCAAGCTCTAAATCGCTTTCTGGAACGTTATACGCGCACTGATGCGAAAATATAACCAGTTTAATGCAACGAACACTCCGGAATAGTGAAATAGGCTTAACATACCTTAAATAACCTTTACATAACTTAGAAATAAGTTTTGAAGGCTTTGGTATGTCAAACTCAAGTTAAATCGCTTACAGGGACTAAACTTGACAAACTGCGAAAGTATGCCAATTTGAACTGTAACAGATATTCCAGAACATGACCATAAGTTAAAAATACCATAAATATCCTTCACATAGCTTAGAAATAGGCTTTGAGGGGTTCGGTGTGCTAAAATAAACTTTTGGGTCATTTAGGGACTAAAAGCGTCAAAAAGTGCACAAGAATACATCCGAACATCCAAAAATTTATGTAAGCACTATAATATTTTATTTTAGTGTTTGGCATAAGAAAAATCCATTAGTCGCGTCATTTGGATCGCGATCCATCGTAATTAAGCGAACATCGCGATCGTACGACCAAACGAACTAACATCCGACATATTTTTGAGCATGTTTCATGTCCACAATGTTTAGGAATCATTTTAGGGCCTTAACGTTGGCTTAACGGGCCTTAAACGTGTCGGAAAAGGCTTTAAAACACAACAGGGACTGAAACTGTCATTTGGTAAACATGTTTCTGATCTGTGCAGGCCAGGCGGCCCGCGTAAAACCAAGGCCATCCTTTACGCGGCCCGCGTCAGTGTCCCTGGTCAGATAAGATCGATTAGTCAGCAGATTACAGCTGTTTAACTCACAACCACAAACCCACACTTGCCCTTTCAGCTCATTAGGGGCCATTTTTAGTCACCACAACATTCCAACAAGTGTACGCACGAGATTCGATCACGTTATTCAAGAAACGATCTTAACGGTTCGGGAAATACTATAAATACCCCACCCCATTTGCTTCAAACTCACAAGAATCTGATCTAATGTGCTCTAAGTTGAAACCTTTGTTTCATACCTGAGCTATTTTGATCTAGATTAGCATTCGGGGACCCTTCGTAAGTATTCCTTCGTTCTTTTATTGCTTTTCGAGTCCGAAAGTCAAACTTTGTTTGACTTTCTGCGTTGACCAGTTTATGGTAAATGCGAAGTTCGTTTGAACTTCGCAACGTGATTGTAATCACGATGGTTATAGTCCCTTGTGACTATGCCTACTGATTACCAAGTTGTCTAGGGTCGTAAGGGTAAGCGATCTAATAAATCGCTTATACCTTCGAACCCGACCCATTTGGTCGATCATTAGGATCCGACCAAACACATTAGGTGACCATAGTATATAGGGAATAACCTTCCGAGGTTATACCTTATGGTCGCTTCGTTTAAGTAGTTGTATGATAGGTAGTTTATATGCCTTTGGTAAATTACCAAAATACCCCTTTTATGCCAAAATTCATTTTAAACATATGCAACATAAATTTTGACATCTAAACTGATTTGACAACAATATTAGACATGTTAAGGCATATGTTACTTGTCATAGGGCTAGTTAAGCGGTCTGAACGCGTTTCACGCGAACGACGCGTTAAAGTAGCATAAGCTACCTAAACGGGTCGTAATGGGTCGTAAGCACTTATGTTAGGTTTCATTTAGTATGTAGGCTTTGTTAAACCATATTACACGAGTCTCCATACTCGTTTGGTTTACGAACCCTCATTCTATCCGATCCTCCGATATAGGTCCGGTTTATTAACATAGTTACCTATATTAGGTGCCGTTTGATTCTGTGATCTCTAGATTTGCTTGGTGGTTATCTTAGGACTTCTGAGCAATCTCAAGTGAGTACATAGACCCCTCTTTTACTGTTTTCCAAACTGTTTTGGGGTGAAACACATGTGCCTACTTGTTACTTTCGTGCTTTCCTATTTTCACATCGTATACTTGTTATGTTCATTAGTACACTATTAGTACATGATTTACATTACATTTCTGCTATGTATGTTGACTGATAGCATGCTAGCACATTGATTTACATGACTTTTCTGCTTTGTATGTTAACTTAGCATACTTAGTACATCACTTTACAATACATTTCATGCTATGTACGCCCATTGTGTGCATACTTAGTACATTGTTTTACATTAAACTTATACTATGTATGTCCATTACGTGCATACTTAGTACATTGTTTTACATTACATTTCATGCTATGTATGTCCATTGTGTGCATACTTAGTACATTGTTCTACATTGCATTTCTGTTGCATACGCTCATCCAGCATATGAACACATTATATTACATTTTGAACCGTTGTAACCATTTGACTATGTGAACCGTCGTAACCGTTTGATTAAATGAACTATTTGTAACTATTGAACCGTGTGAACCTTTTGTATCTGTTGACATGATTTACATTTGACAATAGACATTGGACTATACATAAACATTTCTATAATTGTTAAACATTACATCTTGATGGTTTGGTTTGAGTAAGTAATTTGAGTAACGAGGCTTGTGTAATATGATACAAGCATGGTGGATACGCCGTTGGTACTTCCTATATATAAGTGTTTGTGTGGTATCACATATTGTAGCGTTATTTGAATCATTTTAATTTGAGACATATAACATTTTATACAAATAACATACTTTTCACAAGACATTGATTTACAAACAACTTATCTTATACAAACTCATTTTACATGGTTATTCATTTAACCTTACATTTATCTATACATATCATCTGATCTTATCGTTTTTCAAATGATTTACAAGACAAAGCAAATTACAAGGTTCATGACTAAACATTTTCTCAAACATAAGTCATGAATTCTATTTTCACAAAACCTATGTATCTCACAGGCATTTTTATGCTGACGTACCTATTCTCACATGTGTTTTCAGGAGATGATGCATAGGACTTATCAAGACATACTTAGGCGGACCTGTGCCTTAGTGACTTAAAACGAGACAAGAACTAGTTAATTTATGTTATGTACTCTTTGTTTCTTGTTTAAAACAATGTAAACTCTCATGTTTGTTTAATAAAATGAAACTTCAATTGCCATGGATTTGAAACAATTAATTCTATTACAACAGTCCCCAATGTTTCCGCCACGTTTCGTTGTCTCACATGGTCGGGGTGTGACAGAAAAGTTGGTATCAGAGCCAATGGTTATAGGGAATTAGGTCATTAGTAATGCTTTGACCTAGTCTATAACCTTTAGGACCCCAACACGAGTTTACTTGCGTTTAGTCATAAAACAATACCGTCACCTATCCTTAGGCGACGACCACAACAAGAACATAAATTTCAAAACCGCTTTGAAAACTAATCTTCTGTTTTTGAATGATTTATTACAAGGTTTTAAACCCTCTACTGTAAGGTTTTGAACCCTCTGTTATATGGTTTTGAACCCTCTGTTATATGGTTTTGAACCCCTTTGAGTTTTCAAAATCTCGTCTAGGTTTTGGGTTTTAAATAATGTGAACACGTGCAAACTGGAAGGGTGAATGCGTGTATTCTGGGTTTTCTTTCTAGGCAAGCACTTCGTATATATCTCATCAGACGCGAGACCAGTCGTGCTTACCTGGGAATTCTTGGGATGAGTGTTCACTTATAGGCGAGCATGTCTTCACGATACATTATTTTTGACCTATTTACTTTGGTTAATCACCGGGGTCGTTTGTTGCTTTGTAGTAACAAACAAATGACCACTATCCTTGCTTTCATCAGATTAGTTCATCTCATTCTTTTCGTCTAATTCTCTCACTCGTTTCATTTCATGTTTCCTCTTTTAGAATGCCTCCTCGACGCGAAAACCAGATAGCGACTGCCGAACTGGCAGAAATCATTGCGCAGCAAATGGCTGCTCAATTCCCAAACCTCTTTGCTCAATGGAACCAAGCCAACAACAATAACAATGGTCCATGCAATTTCAAGAGTTTTAACTCGGCTAAACCACTCAAGTTTAGTGGTTCTGAGGGAGCGACTGGGCTTCTTCAATGGTTCGAGAGCATTGAGAATACTTTCCGCCACGTGCAGTGTCCTGACAATCGCAAGGTCGAGTTTTCTTCGAGTGTGTTCCAGAAGAGGGCCCTTACGTGGTGGAACGGGGTTATGAGAGATCGTGGTGCAGAAGTTGCTCTAGCACATACATGGGCTGAACTTAGGGCCCTTATGATGAAGGAATTCTATCCTCGTCACGAGATCAGGGCCTTGGAAAGGGAATTCGACAATCTTGAGCAAGACAGCGGTGAGCATCGAGCCTACACAGACCGCTATGAGGAGTTATGTCTGTTATGCCCAAACATGGTCACGCCTTTGGATAAGGCAATCGAAAAGTACATTGATGGCCTCCCTGACTCAATACAAGACATTGTGACTGGTAGCAACCCTACTACAGTTAGACAGGCCATTGAGCTATCTGCAACCTTGACTGATTCAAAGATCAGGAAAGGTAAACTTTTCCGAAAAGGTGACAAGAAACCGGTCGAGGAATCGAACCCAATCGAGGAATTAAAGACCATGGATGAACAGATGGATCCCCTAAGAAGTCAAAGAAGCGAAAGGCTTCTCAGAACTTCGCCATGGTTACTCACAATGATCAAGCCGTCCCCAACCAACCAGCTCAACCCCCTTCTAGGAAGCCATACAATGGAACTGCACCCTTGTGCAACCAATGTAGCCTCCATCATCATGCCAATGTAAAGTGCCGCAAATGCCAAACTTGTGGACTTATAGGCCATACAGCAAGAGTCTGCCCAACTGCAGTTGCACCAAATCAAGTTGGCAACAATCCTACTCAAGCTCGCTTTCCACCAGGTTCTTGCTACAATTGTGGCGAGATGGGTCATTTCCGAAGAAATTGCCCAAAGCTTGCTAATGCAAATCCAGCACATGGATGAGCATCTGACCGACTAGAAGACAACACCCTTTAGAAATAATCATGTCTTATGTATTATTTTCTTTTGTTGTCAAGGACCATGAAACAGTTGTTATCGTTGTTTATAAATAAATCTTTTATTTACATTGCAATGTATTTATGTGGTTATATGTATAAACAACATATCTCTTACAATACCGACAATCAAGGAATCGTATCCCTTGTAAAGCAAACTACCCCCAAAATTTTTTTTTCCATCTTATGATCTCTTGCGTTTCCATGAAATTCCTAAGTACCCGTTTATTCGAAGGAAACGAAGTACAAGGCGCAAGTTACAAGGATATTCCGTAAATCCTTAATTGTTGTATACCTTAATTCGAATGTGGTGATTCCTTGTAAACAAAATCAAATTTTGGGAGATCATCCTATCTCTTCAGATAGATCCCAGAGGACATTGAAGTCCAGCGACTGGTTTCCTGGTGTACTTTGAATATCCATATTCAATCACTAACAAGTTAATAACAAATTAATAACCAAGTAAAACAACTATGTGATTATGTGCTTATGTGTTCCCTTTTTGTTTTTGGTGGAATCCAAGTTTTTGTTATCTAAAATCCTTAATGGACTTCTACGTTGTAGTTAAGTCCATTGGGTTATAATGTACTACTCCATAATTAGACCCCTTGAGTGGTCTAGTTAAACAGATTGATTCAAAAAAATCTGGTTAGGAACATCATGTGATGATATAGCTGAAAGGACTCCTTGGTGGCCTAATTAATAAGATCATCTGTCGATCTAATTAAAAGGACCCTATGGTAGTCTAGTCACCCTCATCACAGGTTTGATTTTCCTCCCCTAAACATTATAAAACAAACTGTGCGGACTGTGCAAGGAATTACGTAATTATGGATGCATACATAATTATGGAATTTAGTGCACAGAAACCACAGCGAGCTTTGTCATGTGCCTAGAAGTTAACTCTATTCATTTCCGTTTCCGAGGAAGCACCCGTTGAAAATGACCCTGTTTGTTCATTTTCGTTTCTAAAGATTGTCCGTTGAGGAAATGAATATCCGTTTGATTATCCTTTTCATTTCCATTTCTGATGAAGCACCCGTTGAAAATGACTCCGTTTGTTCATTTTTCGTTTCTGAAGATTTGTCCGTTGAGGAAATGAATATCCGTTTGACTATCCTTTTTCGTTGAGGAAATGAATATCCGTTTGACTATCCTTTTTCATTTCCGTTTCTGAGGAAGCACCCGTTGAAAATGACTCCATTTGTTCATTTTCGTTTATGAAGATTTGTCCGTTGAGGAAATGAATATCCGTTTGACTATCCTTTTCATTTCCATTTCTGATGAAGCACCCGTTGAAAATGACTCCGTAAGTTCATTTTATGTTTCTGAAGATTGTCCGTTAAGGAAATGAATCCCCGTTTGTTTATTCCTTCATTTCCGTTTCTGAAGAATACTCGTTGAGGAAAATGACTCCGTCTGTTCATTTTCATTTCTGAAGATTGTCCGTTAAGGAAATGACAGGATTATGCCTTGTATATCTGGTGGTTACTTGACACAAAGTCACAGATGGACTCCTACGAATAAATTTCGAGACGAAATTTCCTAAGTAGGGGAGACTGTGACACCTGGGTCACTGCGACCATCAAACAAATTCCAAGCCAATGAAATATTGTATTTCATACTTGGGATCTGTATAAATATGTGTATCTTTTGCACATATCAATTCTTGTTCGATTTCAAGCTCTAAATCGCTTTCTGGAAGGTTATACGCGCACTGATGCGAAAATATAACCAGTTTAATGCAACGAACACTCTGGAATAGTGAAATAGGCTTAACATACCTTAAATAACCTTTACATAACTTAGAAATAAGTTTTGAAGGCTTTGGTATGTCAAAATCAAGTTAAATCGCTTACAGGGACTAAACTTGACAAACTGCGAAAGTATGCCAATTTAAACTGTAACAGACATTCCAGAACATGACCATAAGTTAAAAATACCATAAATATCCTTCACGTAGCTTAGAAATTGGCTTTGAGGGGTTCAGTGTGCTAAAATAAACTTTTGGGTCATTCAGGGACTAAAAGCGTCAAAAAGTGCATAAGAATACATCCGGACATCCAAAAATTTATGTAAGCACTAAAATATTTTATTTTAGTGTTTGGCATAAGAAAAATCCATTCGTCGCGTCAATTGGATCGTTTTTCGCGCTTGTGCGCATTCCGTCGTAATTAAGCGAACATCGCGATCGTACGACCAAACGAACTAACATCCGACATATTTTTGAGCATGTTTCATGTCCACAATGTTTAGGAATCATTTTAGGGCCTTAAAGTCGGCTTAACGGGCCTTAAACGTGTCGGAAAAGGCTTTAAAACACAACAGGGACTGAAACTGTCATTTGGTAAACATGTTTCTGATTTGTGCAGGCCAGGCGGCCCGCGTAAAACCAAGGCCATCCTTTACGCGGCCCGAGTCAGTGTCCCTGATCAGATAAGATCGATTAGTCAGCAGATTACAGCTGTTTAACTTACAACCACAAACCCACACTTGCCCTTTCAGCTCGTTAGGGGCCATTTTTAGTCACCACAACATTCCAACAAGTGTACGCACGAGATTCGATCACGTTATTCAAGAAACGATCTTAACGGTTCGGGAAATACTATAAATACCCCACCCCCATTTGCTTCAAACTCACAAGAATCTGATCTAATGTGCTCTAAGTTGAAACCTTTGTTTCATACATGAGCTATTTTGATCTAGATTAGCATTCGGGGACCCTTCGTAAGTATTCCTTCGTTCTTTTATTGCTTTTCGAGTCCGAAAGTCAAACTTTGTTTGACTTTCTGCGTTGACCAGTTTATGGTCAATGCGAAGTTCGTTTGAACTTCGCAACGTGATTGTAATGGGTCGTAAGCACTTATGTTAGGTTTCATTTAGTATGTAGGCTTTGTAAAACCATATTACATGAGTCTCCATACACGTTTGGTTTACGAACCCTCATTCTATCCGATCCTCCGATATAGGTCCGGTTTATTAACATAGTTACCTATATTAGGTGCCGTTTGATTCCGTGATCTCTAGATTTGCTTGGTGGTTATCTTAGGACTTCTGAGCAATCTCAAGTGAGTACATAGACCCCTCTTTTACGTTTTCCAAACTGTTTTGGGGTGAAACACATGTGCTTACTTGTTACTTTCGTGCTTTCCTATTTTCACATCGTATACTTGTTATGTTCATCAGTACACTATCAGTACATGATTTACATTACATTTCTGCTATGTATGTTGACTGATAGCATGCTAGCACATTGATTTACATGACTTTTCTGCTTTGTATGTTAACTTAGCATACTTAGTACATCACTTTACAATACATTTCATGCTATGTACGCCCATTGTGTGCATACTTAGTACATTGTTTTACATTACACTTATGCTATGTATGTCCATTACGTGCATACTTAGTACATTGTTTTACATTACATTTCATGCTATGTATGTCCATTGTGAGCATACTTAGTACATTGTTCTACATTGCATTTTTGTTGCATACGCTCATCCAACATATGAACACATTATATTACATTTTGAACCGTTGTAACCATTTGACTATGTGAACCGTCGTAACCGTTTGATTAAATGAACTGTTTGTAACTATTGAACCGTGTGAACCTTTTGTATCTGTTGACATGATTTACATTTGACAATAGACATTGGACTATACATAAACATTTCTACAATTGTTAAACATTACATCTTGATGGTTTGGTTTGAGTAAGTAATTTGAGTAACGAGGCGTGTGTAATATGATACAAGCATGGTGGATACGCCGCTGGTACTTCCTATATATAAGTGTTTGTATGGTATCACATATTGTAGCGTTATTTGAATCATTTTAATTTGAGACATATAACATTTTATACAAATAACATACTTTTCACAAGACATTGATTTACAAACAACTTATCTTATACAAACTCATTTTACATGGTTATTCATTTAACCTTACATTTATCTATACATATCATTTGATCTTATCATTTTTCAAATGATTTACAAGACAAAGCAAATTACAAGGTTCATGACTAAACATTTTCTCAAACATAAGTCATGAATTCTATTTTCACAAAACCTATGTATCTCACAGGCATTTTTATGCTGACGTACCTATTCTCACATGTGTTTTCAGGAGATGATGCATAGGACTTATCAAGACATACTTAGGCGGACCTTTGCCTTAGTGACTTAAAACGAGACAAGAACTAGTTAATTTATGTTATGTACTCTTTGTTTCTTGTTTAAAACAATGTAAACTCTCATGTTTGTTTAATAAAACGAAACTTCAATTGCCATGGATTTGAAACAATTAATTCTGTTACAACACGCCTCGATGTTTCCGCCACATTTCGTTGTCTCACGTGGTCGGGGTGTGACATAAGGAGAGGGCGGACTTTGGTATTGAAAGGGCTAAATTTAGGCAGGAGTGTGTTGCCGATGCAGCAGCTATGGAAGAGCTGAGGCAACGTGTGAAACAGTTGGAAGCTGATAGGAAATGGGTGATTGGTTCCGGTCTTCGTCGTTTTACAACTTACCTTTTTCACAGCCAGGAGTTTAATCAACATCTTGCAGGTATTTATTCCAAAGCGATGGCCTATGGTTATCAAATAGGTCTTGTTGCAAGATTTGATGCAGCTTCAAAGGGGGAAGCTATGAGAACCTCCCTGCTTTCAAGCCAAATTCTCTCCCAGATTTTGTTGCTGATGTGAAGGAGATGGAGGCCCTTTCCTATCCTTATGTTGAAGCTTTTTCTCGAATAGTTGATCGTCCCGTTGCCGAACTTGAGGCTTTGGAACCAGCAGGCTTGAACAAGGAGCTATGTGAGCAGTTACTTTCAGTTGTGACAATTGTCAAATTTGCATGTATCCGTACAATAATTAAACAGTAATTATGACTTAATGACTGTGTTGATTTACAATTAATGACTTGAATTGCTTTCTGATTATTGTTATCATACATACATGAGCATCATATATTGCATAATGTCATATCATTATTGCAGGCAACACTTATTGATTCAAATGATGCACGAAACTAAGTTAGCACAGTTATCAGATAAATCAGAAAAAAAAATGCTGATGGAGTTCAGCACGTAGACATACATGGTATTGAGACACAGAATGTGCCAGAAACCAAGAGTTACACTACTATAGTGTGTAGGAAAGTAAGAATCATAAAACTGTCTTCCTAGTGATAGTTTAAGTGCCGGAAAGTGCCTAAAACTCTCATAAACTGCAGAATTCAGCAAAATTCAACATTTAAACAACTAAATATCATGCAGAAATATGGTTAAATGGTCCAGAATGCTTTCCTAAGTGTCGGGAATCAAAAGTGTCATGAAAGGTAACATAAAGCACACTAAACTGCATAGTTTAGCACCTTAACGAACCGGAAACCAACCGGACACTACCCGAAACACCAAATTTTCACTAGAAGCACTGTTTTATCATTTTCGAGCTAGTTATGGTCCCCGAACATCATAACACATCATACAAAATATCTAGTAACAAAAACACTTAACTTACACTTGAAATCAAACTAAATTACAACTATATGGTTTTAAACCTAAGCAAAGACCCCCCCCCCCCACCTATTTACGGCCCAAACATGGCCCCACCATCAAGATCTCATTTGATTGTAATCTTGGATCTTGTCTCTTGATTATGGACACATTACACAATGGTTAAAGGATTAATATGGTTATAAGTATAACATGAAGGGATATGAGATCATTATCTTTCACACACCAACACACACTTTCTTCATCCTCCCTCTCCTCCCCCATTCTCGGCCGAACACCCACACTAACACCACCACCATCTTCATCTCATTTTCATCCATTCCATACTCATACAAGGGTGCTAGAAGCTAAGTTAGGAAGTTTGGAGGGTTTGGAGATTGAAGGACCTCTTTCACTTGCTTTTACCCACCACATTCATCATCTTCATCTTCTTGAGTTTCATCCCTAGCCTTGTGCAAGTAGTAAGGCTCTTATAATCTCTTCTTACTTCTTATAATGTTGGTTAAAAGATAATATATGTTGCTAATCATGAAGAACACTAATGATCAAGAAGATAGTATCTAACATAAAGCTCACTAACATAAGAATATATGTTGTTTTAGTATATGTGTGATACTTGATGATTGATTCTTGTGTTTATGATGTTAAACATCATATGAAACTTACTAGATTGTGATTAAACACATGATCTAGCAAGTTGAGGTGATGATCTTGTGAAAGACCAAGATGATCATACTTTATGTTTCACATGAACTTGAAAATAAGGATGATTTTGGGTATGATGAAGTATGAAACATGTTAGAAGTCTTGTATAAAAGTGATTTTAAACATAGTTTTCTCAAGAAACCTATTTCATTTGCAAGATTTACTTAATCATGAATTTTAAAGAAACTAACCATGTTTTTAGTGGTATATCAAGTATAGAAATACATTGTTAACAAGAAAAACCCAAAAGAATGATTTTTAGAAAAATCATCTTGTAAGTTGTAAAAGACTAAATCTTGTAAGAAAGGGATTTACAAATAAATAACCAAACTTTAAAGGGTAACGGAGCTTACTAAACACACTAGTAAGTTACTACAAGTTTTTATAAAAGTTCAAGTTCATGTTGTTGTGTAAATTGCATAATTTTGGCACTTAGTAAGTGTTGATTGAATTGTTAATTGTTTGGGATGATTTTAAAAGAAAATGATATGCTTGAAAGCATGGAAACCTCCATTTTTAGGGGAAACTATGGCAAAATTTTCTAAAAATATAAACACTTAGAAAAAATATTTTTAAACAAGTATTTACAAGTATATTTTTAACTATAATTTTCATACAAAGTTGCCATGATTTTTATTACACAAAGTATAAATATTGGAGGATGGTTTTTGTAAATAAAAATGACTAAATATGTATTTGAAAGATATATATTTAGAAGACACATGTGTGTGATTAATTGTATACTTTGTGTATTAGTTATATTATTTTAGGACTTGAAATAGTATAACTTAACAAAATACCAAGAAATTTCAATCCAAATTATTACTAAAAATCTCAAGGAATAAATACACAAGTTACACACATAATATTGGGAAACCGAACGAAAGAATGTAACTTACAAAATATTCTGGAAAATACATTTATAAATATATATATTTTGGTAAATGATATTTTGAACACAAAGAAATGAAAATATGATTTTTATGATTATCACAAAGTTATATCATATTTTAACAAGAAGGAAATATATAATTTTTGGAGATTAAAAATATATATGTTTTCTTGGAATTATTAGGAGATATAATATTTTTGGGAAAAATATATATTCTCTTAGGTAAACTTGAGATACATTATTTTTGGACAAAAATAAGTTTATATATTTTCTAAAGTTAGACTTGAAAATATATTATTTTGGAACTACAAATATTTTTGCCATAAGGAAAAAATTATAAATAATTTTTCTAAGTAATAATTCTTAAATATATATTTTGGGAAATATATATATTAGTGGACTTTTATTAGAAATTATATTCCGGAAAGTTTAACACAAAATTAAGTATAAGAATACTTAACAAATTACAAGAAGATACGTATTCTCACACGTATAAATATACACCAGATTACGAACACACATGTATAAGATACCTCCATCCTTGGGAAGGAAATACAAGTATAAATACTTGAGAAGTATTATTGCAAAATATTGTTTAACAATTATTCCAAAAATTTATAAATATAATTTAAGTTAAAATATTAATTATTTTGACAATAATTATATAACCTGGAATAATATCAGAAGCGTAAAGAAACGTAACTCAAAAACGTTAATACTAAGACAAGGCATGATCCGTTCGTCTAATAGACATTAGTACATTGTAGGTAGTCGTGTTCACCAAGGAAGTTCGAGTTATGATTTTTGAAGACGCAAGACTGTGAGTTCATGTCCCCCTTTTTTCTTTAAACTGTTTTGTTTATTAACTTCGGGGGTGAAGTACATGTTACAAAATGATTACATACAATTACAATTGGTATGGTTAGCTTTGGAAAGTACAGTAGATCATGTGAATGGGTAGGCGCACTCTTAAGACCATTAATCCTCGTGTTAGGACTGAGGGGCATGAGTGATAGATCTATTTGGGTGTAGCGAGCCCACACCCATGAGGACCAGGGTGGCCCATGAGGTGACTATATCTTATAGCCGGAGGCCCGGTATAAATTTGCTAGGTTTGAGCCTTCCTACGCCATTGCACGCATGTTAATGGCCTTGCAAACCATTAATCGATCTGTTTCCTTGTTTTGCTTTCATACCGGGATATACAAACATACATACATACACTGATTACAAAGGTTTTATTCATTCATATACACAAATACATGAACTCGTTCAACTTTTGTTGATGTTTTCAAACTGCATGTATTTCAGGGAATTAAGTGGATCTGGCGGGTGTTTGGATGTTCCAAGCTGCGTTATGAATAAAAAGATGTCATCCGAAGTCATTAGGGTTTAGGAGATGTATCTTAATCCTGGACGAGATACATGGTTCTAAACTCGGTTTTAATTAAGGTCTTTTGTCGAGTCTTCGTGAAACTCTTTAAAACATGTTGCATGGTTTGTAATTTAAATTTGGAGTCTACATTTCAGACAATTATGTTGTGATATTTTCAAACTTAATTTATGGATGGACATCTAATGGTTTAATCATATAGTGTTGTTATGATTGAATGCGTTGGTATTAAGAAAGTCACACCATAATCACGCTTCCGCAAAAGTCAGGGGGTGACAATGTGTATTAGTTATATTATTTTAGGACTTGAAACACATTTCAAAGAGTTCGTTTATAGTTCAGTCTGAGAGACTGGGTAGTTCGGTCTGAGAGACTGGGTAGTTCAGTCTGAGAGACTAGGTAGTTTAGCCTGAGAGACTAAGTAGTTCAGTCTGAGAGACTGGGAGGCTTAGTCTGAGAGACTAGGTGGGTAGTCTGGGGAGACTAGGAAGAATACGTGATTACATTATTATTACTTACATGCTTAATAATGTTTGTTGATATATGTGCATATGTTGTGATTGTTTTGTTACAAACACTATGTCGTCTTCTGAGAGTGGATTATCTGATACTGTCGACCCCATGGCTATCGTTTCGGATGATGAGATTGTACCAGAGCCTGAGATTTTTACCTCCGACACTGAGAGTGACCCGGAGATGATGTCAAATGATGACGATGATTTCCAGCCTTTTGCACTACCCGACTTTGGTGACAATGTACCGCATGCTGATGGTTTACCCGACGAGGATCCCTTTCTTATTCCTATTCCTGACCAGGATCATCTCATCCTCGAACATCCCGATGGTGAGCATGTCATGGTTCCGATCCTCGCCCCTTTGCCCCTTGCGGCCTTTCCTCTCGAGGATTTGCCTTTTAATGACTTGTCTGATGATGATGTCGATCTTTTCATTGATGGTCCCCCTGAGGATGCCCAGGGTGATGGAGTTCCAGCTAAGGATGTCATTGTTGTTCCACTCATTGAGATTCCTATTATTGAGGTCTCCTCTGATCATTCTGTACCAGATTCTTTCGAGTCTTTATCATCCTCCACTTTGCATGCATTGGGATTGCAGCGTTACCCCACTGATTCTGATACTGATACGGCTTTGTCTGTCGCACCTACTCCTCCACACGACTTTGAGTTTGACGATGAGCCTGGACTTGAGCTTGATTTTATCCCTATCGATCAGCCTATTGATGCACCCGCTGATCTCGAGCCGATACCAGCTCCTGAGCTGATGCCAGCTCCTGATCCTCTGCCTGATCATGATCCTGTACCTATTGGCATACCTGTTGTTGCACCACTTGTACCAGATCCGATCCCTGCACCCACTGACCCTGTTGCTTTTGCCAATCAGGTAGACCCCAGATACGCATTCACTAGCAATGGGTGGATAAATGATGATGATGATGACGATGTACCCCCTTTTGTTGAGCCTGTTACTCCCCCTCATACACATGCACCTGTTGATGATGTCCCTTTTCACCCGAGTGTGTCTGATGTACACCGCACTGACCTGCCTATCACATTCTTGCAGGATATCCCTCCACCCCGTCCAGGGGAAGGCCCTTCTAGCCAGCAGCCTGGCCATGTTCCACACGTGTCAGCAGCTTTTCCTCACATGCCTCAGTATACACCTACTGCTCATTTTACTTCTGCACCGCCAGGCGAGCCACTTATATGGTTTCCGCCGAATACTATGCCAGTTTCTAATCCCTACCATCCTTCGCATTTTGCTTGTTACACGAGGGATGATTTAATCTTGTCATTACAGCTTCAGTAGAAGATCCTGTGTCGTAGAGTTATGGAGCTAGAGAGGATTCCACGTCCTCCACCTTGTTCATGTCAGTCACCATTTGCGACTCCACCTGCTCCTCTTTTGCCTTATCCGGACTTTGATGTTCGATTTCTCACCATGGAGCAGCAGATCAGCTATTTGTTGCGTCACGTTTATGATCTTGAGGAGGAGCTAGTGCATGTGCACAGCTTGCTTTTTGTTCCTCCACCTCCTCTTCCACCACCATCAGCATAGCCGGTTTTTGGTTTTATGCTGGTAGCTTGCTTTTGATGAGAGTTACGCTATTGAGCCTAGCTTACAAAGCCTTTTGAAGACCGCATTTTGATTTTATGGCTGTTGTAGATTAATAGACATTTTGGACAAGGGTAGTATGACCCTGTAGTCCCTTTTGATGTGATACGATACATTTGTAGAACATGTAACTGTATTGGTGGTCGATGATTTATGAAAGCTCAATCGCAATATTCTCATTATATACATTGTTGAATTACTTGTTTATGCTATGATTGAGATGTTATGTGCTTACCTGCTTAATGGATGCTATTACGTATAATTGTCATGTACTTACTATACTTATTATGACCTGACCAATACAATCTTCTTTTAGAAGATGCCTCCTCGAAGAAACAACCAGTTGCCCACAACAGAGGCTGAACTACAAGAACGGATTTCACAAGCAATAGCACATCATGAGGCCTTGCGCTCTGAACACAGCTGAGGTTCCTCAGGAAATAACCCACCTCATGGTAATGTTTAAGTCACTAAAGACACATTACGTTACATTTGGACATTCCATGTGCGTTCGCTAATGCTATCTGTGAATGATGTCGCTTGTACAGGCTGTACCTACAGGCAGTTCCTTGACTGCAAGCCTCTAAATTTCGACGGCACTAGTGGTGTTGTAGCTTTCGTTAGATGGGCGGAGAAAACCAATTATGTGCTAAGAATGAGCAAGTGTGCGCCGGAGCACCAGGTCACCTATATTTCTGGACTTTTTTCTAGACGGAGCTCTATCATGGTGGAATCTCCAAGTTCAGACTCTAGGGGAAGAGGCTGCATATGATTTGACTTGGGATGAGATGAAGGAACTTATGCGCAAGAAGTACTGTTCAAGGGCTGAGATTCAAAAATTGGAAACTGAGTTTTGGAACCTCAAGATGGATGGTCCAAAGATTGCTGAGTACGTACAGAGATTCCATGACTTAATTCGCGTCGTTCCTTATATGGTTGAACCTGAGTTCAAGCGAATCGAGCATTTTATTTGGGGATTGGTGTAGGATCGTGAGACGATCGAAACGAGTCTATCAGAAGAGTTCTTAGACAGAATCAGAGGCGGAATTCATTGATTCAGTCTTCGTTCAGCTTGTATGACACTAGAATATCATTAATCTGCCTTGTTTATTGATCTATTAACAGTTTACAGGCTAGAGACACTTCGACAGCACTTCAGTGTCGGAAACAAGAAGCATACAAACGAAATGACATCACAGGTATTTATAGTCAGTTGATTTCGTACGAAATAGACATATGTTATTTCGTACGAAATAGCCACTTGTTATTTCGTACAAAATAGTCTAATCTATTTCGTGCGAAATACCCTATTCAACCTAAAAACCTATTTTCTCGTACAATGTGTACTGATCTATCATTTCTAGAACAATGACTTGAACGAAGACGAAGTCGACAGACGTATGCACCAACAGACTCCCCCTCGGATGTTGACGAAGTTTTGGTACGAGTCTTGAACATGTCAACTCTTCAGTCTTGATCGGTCTTCTCAACTTCAGGAACTTCTCCTAGCTTTCCGTAGCAACAGGATCAGAAACCTGGCTTCTTTGTCTTCAGACTCCCCCTTTCACTCAGCTGGGATCGCAGTCTGGAATTCTTTATCTGTAGCTTAGAATCGAAAACCTGGAATTAACCTTCAGGAATCAAAACTTAGCTCTTTTAACATTTCCTGCACAAACTTTCTCACAAACAAATTTCTCACTTAAAACAAACTCCCCAACCCAAACTTAGTTCATCAAGTTTAGCACCTGGAATTTTGAAAATCAGCTTTTCAACATCAGTTGTCGAAAATCTTTTTGGATTTTTGTTTTTAAAAGAAAGCAGTAAAGAAATATTTACAGACAATATTTTTTGAGTTTGTGCAAGAGGATCATATCAGTTTTTGAGACACATCACTAGCACCGTTAAGCTTTAATCATTTTAAGTTCTAAATGATTCACGTTGATTTACGATATAGTTGTCCTCTGAAGCTCAATCTAAAAAATTTCGAAATGCTTTCCGATACGTTAAAGTATGTTAATTTTGCACTAAGTTCTTATGGACCCCACGATCTCAGCATATCCCCTCATCATGCAATACACTAACTCAAGTAATGCCTTTAAACTTTCATCAACTGTGATTTGTGCGAAAACAACACAGAATGTTTAAACATTAACAATCAGGTCGATCTTTCGATACGCAGAGAAAGTCCAATGTTTAAACAAAACAAGAAATAAAAACAAATCGAAATTGTTTAGGCTTTAACCACCAGTTCGATACTCCCGTATACGCAGAGGTGATCCAAATCTTAAACGAAACACCAAAGAAAATAAAGCAGAACGTTTAGGCACTAACATCCAGGTCAATACTTTCATATACGCAGAGGATGTCCAATGCTTAAACAAAATAAAGAAATAAAACAAGTTTAAGTCTTTGCAAAATAAAATGCACAATCACAGTGATTTTTCAGCAAAATTGTGAAAGTTCACAAATTTTACCAGTTTTTATGCTTTTAGCATTCAGCGATTACTGAGTAGGTACACAATCAAGAAGGACAAAACTAAGTGCTATGCAATCAACCATGTTTCCCACTAGAACTAGGCTTTTTCATTTAAGTTTATATCGTTATCGCAAATCTACTAGTCTAGCTGAGCCTATCGTCATATCATTAGTGAGACCATTTATCACATTTTAACTTTTCATTTCTTTAGCGTGCTGTGATCGTCCACTGATTTACTATCATTTCCTCTTATTCACAACAAAACTCATTTTTTCTTTTTCAATGTTTTTGACATTTTCAAATTTTCTAATTTTTTTTTATTTTTACTCCCCCTAAAATCAAAATATGTTTCAATTTTGATTTACTGGGAAATTTTGAAAACAACCTGTACAAATAAAGTGACAAACTGATGAGAATTACCTCAATTCTCCATCCACTTGGCATAAACAATCAGAACTCCCCCTTACAACAAATAATTCCACATTATGATTTCAAAACACTTAAGTTTGTTTTAATCAAAATGGTTTTTCCGGAAAATTAGTTTTGTTGATTCATAAAACCACTTGTAGGTTAGGGGATAAAATCATCACATTGTTCTTCTTTAACCACTTTTGAAAAATTTAACATTTTTATGTTCAATCAACAAATACCACTTGTAGGAAATCAAGTACAACTTAATGTCCCTGATTTACCACTTGTAAATTTTCTCAAACATACAAAATTCAAGAAAGATGCCGATACCTGCTCCATACTTACCAACCTGGAAGCTTCGATAAGTCAGGGTTTTTATTTGAAAAGATCTACCCAAGCCTGACCAACCTTAGGTGATTTCAAATTTGTAGTCCGTAATGATGGAAAATTATCATCATCCATTGACGGAACTAACTTCTCATTTTTTTAACTTAACTTGTGGCTCCTCTGGCTTTGACGAACCAGATTCATTGCCTGAATGTGGCATGTCTGACTTTGATGAGTCAGATTCATCGCCAAAACATGGCTTCTTTTTTTCCGAAGAGACAAATTCATTGCCAGAAAGTGAAAATTTCACTTTCTTTGATTTGTTAATCACTTGATTAGGCAATTTTTCTTTCTTTAATATCCCTTTCGTCCTCAGATTTGTATCTGATGAATTCGTTTTACTTGACTTATCATGTTTTGCTGTGTGAAGCGATTCATCAGAACTCTTATTTGTACCAACAGGTCTACCCGAGGACAAAATCTTTTCAAGATACTCTCTTGACTTCTTTCTTTTCTTTCTTAGTCTATCTTTCTGCCCTTGTGAAAGCTTTACTTTCTTTTCTAGAACTTTCTGTTCTTTGGGCTTTTCTTCGAATTTGACTGGTTTCTTTGCTATTTTCTGAGATTCAACCCTCGATCTTCTCTTTGATCTCATTGGGCAATTTCTGGAAATGTGTCCTTTGATTTGACATTCAAAACATCTTCTTGTCTCAAAACTCTGACTTTGGCAGTTAACAGCAATGTGTCCTTGATAACCACATTTGTAACACACTCTGTTATCGTACCATTCACCACCTTCAAACCAAAGACTAAGATCGTGACATTGCTTGGCCTTGTGGTAGTCATTTCTCATCTTATAAGCTGGATTTGTCCTTTGAGCACTGTGGTCAAACTTGCACCACTTATTACCAACTTTTTTTTAGTTTTGTTTTTTAAATTTTCGTAATTTTTTATCACGATTGGATGACTGAACTGATGACCTTTTATTTTCTTTTTGAAGATTTTTTGAATTTTTCACATTTTGTTTTTGTTCTGCATTCTTCTTCAAAGGTTTTTGCGTTGAGCATTCACTTTTTTCTGTAGATTGCAAAACAGTTTCTTGAAATTTTTCTTTTAATTTCAAAAATATTTTCTTTTTCTCATTTTCATCATCAGTCTTATCATCACAATCTCCAATTATGACTTTGTCATAATTTGTGACATCATCACTTATTGGAATTGCATTGATTGGTTTTGGACAAATATAATCTGATACTGATGACGAAGTCACAAAACCTTTCAATTTATTTTCTAATTCCTTGATTTTATTCCGAGCACTTTCAGCTTCATTTTCAAGCCGAATAATTTTCTGAAGATGAGAATTTATTACAATCTGTTTTTCAATATTATTTAAAAAAAACAGACTTTTCATCTTCTAAAATCTTTATTATATTTTAAAAATATTTTTCAATTTTTAATTTTTCATTTTCAAAAATTTTTATTTTGTTTTGAAATTCTTTTTCATTTTCTTTCAAATTTGTATTTTCCAATGTCAAACTGTCCACATCACTCAACAAATTGACATTTTCATATTTTGAATTTTCACATTTTGAGCACATTTCAAGAATCTGTTTATCATCAGCGTTCTTCTCGACCATCAAAGCTGGAATTTTTTCAACCTGTTTCTTCTCCACTTGAACACTTTCAACATCACTTTCATCATCTGATGAATGATCAAAGATAGGGGCTTTTTCCGCAACCTCTTTCTTTGACACTGGTTCAGGATTCGAAGATCCAAGCTTCTCATATTCTTCATTCTTTGAAATTTGCTCGTCTCTGTCTTGTATGTGCCTGCACAAAAAAAAATTAACAAAATCAAGAGGATTTATATTATCATCAATATAACATCCCCTTTTAATGTCATATTTCATGACATTCTTTGCTGCAAGACACACATAGACTCTTTTATCTATTTCAACAATCACATCCAAACTCATTTTATCTAGATTCTCTTCCATTTCTTTGATCAGATTTTTCTTTTTCTTAAAATTTTCATAGTTATGTGTCACAAGTTTATTGATGAACTCATTTAGAGATAATTTTGAGAATCTAGAATCCTTTTTTTAGATTTTCTACAAATTCATCCCACTCTGCAGGTAATGCATCTGCAAATTTTGATATCTTTTCAGCATTTGTCATTTCTATCTCAAACCTTGTTAAGTAATCAAGTAAAATTCCATATCTTTTTTTCAACTCATCCATTGTTTCATCTTTATTACACAAGAAACTTTCAAGTCTTTTAACCCAACCCTTCTTATCCACATCTTGATAACCACTACTCAAATACCCTCGATACCAATTGTTTAAATTTTCAAGATCATGGTTTACTTCTTCATCAAACATTTTAGTCATACTATAAAACAAACTGATGTGATTGTTTACATAAACCGTACAACTTGAAATACTTTTCAAGCGAAATGACAAGTTTCACACGAAATGAAACTTTCAAACGAAATGAAGAGTTTGATGCGAAATAGTAACTTCAAACGAAATAATAATTTGGTACGGAATCACACTTCACACGAAATAGCCTTTGGTGCGAAAACACCCTTTCAAACGAAATAACACCAACTCAAACGAAATAACCTCTTCACACGGAATACCCTGTTCAAGCGAAATACCCTGGAAGACAACTTCAAACGAAAACAGTTCACACGAAATACCCTTTCATATGAAATGACTGATTTCGTGCGAAATAACCAAACGAAATACCAGTTTGATGCGAAATAAGCTGATTTCGTGCGAAATAGATGAAACTAAGTGATTTCGTGTGAAATCAAATCTCTATTTCGTGTGAAATACTGCTGTTGTCATCATGTCGATCTGTTTTTGTCAAAATTGATCAAGTTCTAGGTCGATTTTAAGTCTGACTCTTTCAAGGATTGATTTAAACACAGTTTCACTTATAATATGAGAAATTCAATCCATTTTAACCGTCAAATTTTGTTTAATTTTGAAAAGAAGGTGTAGAAATCAGAATTTTCCAGCGAAAACAAGCAAATGGTAAGAACTCTTCCTCCTGAGCTCTCATACCACATGTAGGATCGTGAGACGACCAAAACGACTCTATCAGAAGAGTTCTTAGACAGAATCAGAGGCAGAATTCATTGATTCAGTCTTCGTTCAGCTTGTATGACACTAGAATATCATTAATCTGTCTTGTTTATTGATCTATTAACAGTTTACATGCTAGAGACACTTCGACAGCACTTCGGCGTCGGAAACAAGAAGCATACAAACGAAATGACATCACAGGTATTTATAGGCAGTTGATTTCGTACGAAATAGACATATGCTATTTCGTACGAAATAGCCACTTGCTATTTCGTATGAAATAGTCTAATCTATTTCATGCGAAATACCCTATTCAACCTAAAAACCTATTTTCTCGTACAACGTGTACTGATCTATCATTTCTAGAACAATGACTCGAACGAAGACGAAGTCGACAGACGTATGCACCAACAATTGGCACCCCAAATCATGAGCATGGTAACGACATCAAAGCCTCCAATGATCACTGAGGCCATTGATCTGAGTGTGGCACTAACTTAAGAAGCGATCAGGTTGAACAAGTTCTCAATCTCTGATGGAAAGAAAAAGGAGACTCATGTCGAGTCATCTGGAGAAAACAAGCGGAAGTTCTCTAATTTCAAGAAGGGTACCAGCAGCGCTAACAAGAAGAAAGATGCGAACCCACCAGCCGAGGTCAAGACAGGTGTTGAAAACAAAGGAAAAGGGTATATGGGCACCTTGACCAAATGTGATACATGTCAGTTTCATCACACTGGACGATGCCGAGCTGGAAAGTGTGAGACATGCGGAAAAGTTGGCCATATGCCAAAGAGACATGCTGGTATAGTGTCGGTCGTGGTAATGGTGGTCTGAGAGGTAATGGCAACGAGAATGGAAACGGGTAATCGTGGTGGAAATGGGTATGGAAACCGCAATCAAGGAGAAAATGGCGGTAA
>JARYGA010044110.1:0-37221 GCA_030545235.1 Helianthus tuberosus
AATCCTGATACTTACAGGGATACTTTATTTACAGAAAATTCATACCATACTAAAACTTGATTTATACTTGAAGTACGTGGGGTACTCAAGAAAACCTGAATGATACTTGAGTACGTGGGGTACTCAAGAAAAACTTGAATTATACATGGGTACGTGGTGTACATCTGAATACTTGATTTATTTATGAAAACTTGATTTTACATGACACAAACTATGTTTTCATACAAAGTATACAAACGTGAAATACAAAAACTGCATGAATTCACACCAACATTATGTTGACGTTTTTCCAAAACTCACATGTATTTCAGGTAACTAGGATGGATGTGCGCGTGGTCTTACTCATGCTCGTGGATGTCGCTTTGTTTATCGTTAAATAAAGTTGTAACTTTTAAAACAATATGCTATCTCGTGTTGTAAACACTTGACTTATGTTTTCAGTAATGTAACGTTTGAAGTTACTTTTGAGCATGTAATATGTTTACTCTTCGTATGCAATGAGAACCTTTCATGATCACACCTCGTGCTTCCGCCGCAGAAAGGGGTGTGACAGATTGGTATCAGAGCTGCGATTGTAGTGAACCAGGATTCCTTCTCGAGTCTAGTCTACAATCTCTAGGATCCTTTCACGAAAACAATTTTCAAAGAGTTTTCATTGCATAAAACGTCCCGCGACATCCACTACCTGAAACTGTCTACATGAGTCTAGAAAAGACACTACGAGACTTAGAGTGCACTTGAGTAGCACTTGTCATTGACTAGAAACTACCTGCAATTATGTGTGATAATTAGCATATACTAGAAGTAGAATGTCACAAGTATACGTGACTTTATCTGAAAGCGATGGCCCATCTGAAGGAAGAAATACGAGGATGAAACGAACTGTGCGGACTGTGCAAGGAGTTACGTAATTATGGATGCATACATAATTATGGGATTCAGTGCACAGAAACCACAGCAAGTCTTGTCACGTGTAGATTCCCTCAGTGCAAGCCTACTAAGCACTCTGCTAGGGTAATAGTTGTTTGATGTCACTTATGTGGTATATATCTGTGAATATATATATACTACTACTGTCTAGTATGACGATATCAAACAAATGTTTAACCCTGTTATGTTATGTTCTTCAGAACATGGCACCCAAAAGAGCTGTGAACGCTCGCGACCAACCTCCTCCTCCCCCACTGCTAAGAATTGCCGAAGAGCTGGAAGCTCTACTGGAAGAAAGGATCTCCGCTGCTATCGCCCAGTACGAGGCAAACCGAACTCAAGACAGTGGCGGCCCAAGCAACGCTAGACGTAATGGGAACGAAGATTCATCTGAAGGCAATGCAGCTCCAGGCTGCACTTTCAAGCAGTTCCTCGACTGCAAGCCGATGAACTATGACGGCACAGGAGGTGCAGTAGCATTTGTACGCTGGACGGAGAAGACTGAAGCTACTATCCGCATGAGCAAGTGTACCGCGGATCAGCAAGTCACTTTTGCTACTGGATTGCTTGTCGATGAAGCTCTGACTTGGTGGAACTTGCAAGCCCAAACTTTGGTCGATGATGCCGCTTATGGCCTAACCTGGGAGGAACTGAAGGAAAGAATGAGAGAGAAGTATTGCTCCTGTTCTGAACTCCAAAGACTGGAAACGGAGTTCTGGCACCTAACCATGGAAGGTGCTGACATTAATGGATATACTCGAAGGTTCCACAATCTGTCTAGAGTGCTTCCCTACATGGTGACTCCCGAATTCAAGCGCGTTGAACGCTACATTTGGGGACTGGCCCCAGAGTTTCGCGGCATGGTAACTTCGGCCAAACCTCAAACAATCACCGAGGCTGTAACTCTGGCTGTCAGCCTTAGTGAGGATTGTGTTCGTATGAAGAAGTTATCGTTGAACCCAACAGAGAAGACCGAGACACATGCTGAGTCGACCAGTGACAAGAAAAGAAAGCATTCGAATCTGAATCAAGCAACTCGCAACAACAAAGGTTTCAACAACAAGAAGCGTGATGTTAACCCGCCTCAGGAGGCGAAGACCATTACAACCAAAGCATACCAAGGCTCCATGCCTAAATGCCAAAAATGTAAGTTTCATCATGAAGGAGCTTGTCGCATTCCAAGGTGCGACAAATGTAGTAGATTGGGTCATCAAGCCGAAAACTGTTGGGGAAAAGGAAAGAACGGGAATGGGAACCGCAACGGTGCTGGAACTGGAAACAATGGTAGAAATAGGAATGACAATGGTAACCGGAATGGCCATGGAGCTGGGCAAAGCCAAGGATGCTTTGGTTGTGGAAGCATGGATCATTTCAAGAAAAATTACCCAAGGGGAAACAACGTTCAGACTCGAGCGTTTGTGATTGGGGCAAGGAAAGCACGCGAGAACCTTAACGTGGTCACCGGTACGTTCCTCATTAACAATCACTTTGCATCCATATTATTTGACATTGGCGCCGATTATAGCTTCATGTCTGTGGAATTTAAACGCATACTCGGAATAGAATCTAGTAGATTAGAAATTCCTTATTCCATAGAACTAGCCAATGGTAAACTTGTTGAATTGGGCGAAGTCGTTAGAGGCTGCTCATTAGAACTTGGCGAACGAAGATTTAGCATCGACCTATTACCTATTCAATTGGGTAGCTTCGATGTAGTAGTCGGAATGGACTGGTTGTCCAAGAACAAAGCTGAGGTTATTTGTCATGAGAAAATCATTCGCATCCCTTTAGCGAATGGTGAAACTCTCATCGTGCATGGAGAAAAACGAGACGCACCTCTTCGAATCATCAATTGTATAAAGGCACAGAAGTGCTTAAGGAAAGGATGTGTTGCCTTCCTAGCACACATTGTAGATAAGAAGGCTGAGGAGCCGAAACTCGAAGACATTCATGTGGTGAAGGAATTCCCTGATGTTTTTCCCGAAGATCTGCCAGGACTACCTCCGCAATGACAAGTCGAATTCCGTATAGACTTGGTTCCAGGAGCTGCTCCTGTAGCCAAGGCGCCCTATCGACTTGCGCCATCCGAAATGCAAGAATTATCTACACAACTTCAGGAGTTGTTGGATAAAGGATTTATAAGGCCAAGCTTCTCACCCTGGGGAGCTCCAGTATTATTTGTGAAGAAGAAGGATGGAACACTGTGGATGTGTATCGATTACAGGGAACTGAACAAGCTCACGATCAAGAATCGGTATCCACTACCGAGGATTGGTGACTTATTTGATCAACTGCAAGGATCAAGCTACTATTCCAAGATCGACCTTCGATCTGGATACCATCAGCTGAGAATCCAAGAGGAAAGCGTACCAAAGACTGCATTCAGAACACGCTATGGGCATACGAGAAGTCATTCTTGATGAAGCGCATAAATCGAGATACTTGATCCATCCATGATCGGACAAGATGTATCAAGACTTGAAAGAGTACTATTGGTGGCCGAGACTCAAAAGCGACGTTGCAGTCTATGTTGGAAAATGCCTAACCTGCGCTAAGGTTAAGGCTGAATATCAGAAACCGTCAGGCCTACTACAACAACCAAAGATACCCATGTGGAAATGGGAGCAAATCTCGATGGATTTCATAACGAAATTACCCAGGACCCCGAGAGGGCACGATATGATATGGGTGATAGTTGATCGATTAACGAAGTCTGCGCACTTCCTACCGATCCGAGAAAAAGACAGCACTGGAAAGCTGGCTGAGATATACTTAAAAGAAATTGTGGCACGACATGGAGTGCCAATCTCAATTATTTCAGACAGAGATGAACGCTTTGTCTCAAGAATCTGGCAATCATTTCAGGAAGCCTTTGGATCTCAATTAGATCTAAGCACGGCCTTCCATCCACAAACAGACGGCCAGAGCGAACGGATTATACAAACGTTAGAAGATATGCTTCGCGCATGTGTTATGGATCTGGGCGGCAGCTGGGATACTCATCTACCTTTAGTTGAGTTTTCCTACAATAACAGTTATCATACGAGCATAAAAGCCGCACCGTTCGAAGCTCTGTATGGTCGCAAGTGCCGATCGCCCTTATGTTGGGTAGATGCTGGAGACAAACGTATGGTTGGTCCTGAACTTGTACAAGAGACAACCGACAAGATTGCGCAGATCCGAGAGCGCATTAAGGCGGCTCGAGATCGACAAAAGAGCTACGCTGATCTGAAAAGAAAACCAGTAGAATTCGAGGTGGGAGACAAAGTGTTGTTAAAGGTCTCACCTTGGAAGGGCGTAGTAAGATTTGGAAAACATGGAAAGCTGAATCCACGATACATCGGGCCATTTAGAATATTGGAAAGAATTGGTACCGTGGCGTACAAGTTGGAAGTACCGGAAGAACTTAATGGAGTACATGATACGTTCCATGTATCCAATCTCAAGAGGAGTCCAACACAAGAAAACGTGATCATCCCGGTGGATGAAGTGCATATTGATGACGCCCTCCGATTTACAGAACAACCCGTTAAGGTTACCGACTGAAAAGTCAACAAGACCAGGAAGAGCACTGTTAAACTTGTCAAAGTACGTTGGAGCTCTAAGCACGGACCCGAGTACACATGGGAACGTGAAGACCAGTTCAAAGAAAAGTATCCCCACCTATTCAAGAAGACTCCAGTGAGAATTAGTTCAACCTGAATTTCGGGACGAAATTCTTTTAATGGGGGGAGACTGTGATAACTGGCACCAAACCGGTAATTTCCGTACACTTTAACTATTAGTTAATGACTGCAATTATGTACTTAATTGTCAGCAATGTCTGAACACATACTAAACAAGTGAATTCATGCACGTTGTATACTACAAAATATTGTTTTATGCATAAACGAGAGCGTTGCGTCAGAAATACTAAGTAAACTCACCGGTAAGACACACTGTGTCAACAGAACTGCAGAAAGCAGTCAGACAATAAAATTTGAGCCTAGGTGTAGGTCCAACAACAAGAATACATTAAAACCCAAGAGTACATACAAGGGTTAATATATATACTCTCCGGAAGCAAAAATACGCACTAAAAATCACCCGAAACGAACTTTAAGTGCATAATTTTATATAATTCAGCTCTAATCAGCATTTAAACATATGAATATTGTGCAGAAATTTCGTTTTATTATCCCGAATATTTCCCCAAGTGTTGGGAATTGAAAAGGATACAAAAAGGTACTTAAAAGACACTAAAAGGTGTAATTTAGCACTTTAACGAACCGGAATTTAACCGAACAACCGGATATTACCCGGAACACCAAAATAATGCTAGAAGCATTGTTTTTATTCTTCTAAGCTAGTTAGGGTCCCCGTACACCCTAACACCCTTTATATTATAATACACACTATATACACTAATTAAACTCATTAGAAACTAACTAGAAAGTTACCTTTTCATTACATCCCAACCCCATACCCCCCCCCCCCCTTCTATGGTTTTGGTGGAATGGGGACACCCCCCCAAGATATTTTATTAAAATAATGCATGTGCTTGAAGATTTAGGGACACATAACACAAAGGATAATAGTATGTTGGAAGTTCTTTCTATAAATCCAAGAGTTCTAAACTTTCATTGTCCATTCATAACTTCAACAAGCTTTCTTCTCTTCCCTCACTTACGGCCTCCACCATCCTCCACCATATCACCACCATCAAGTCTCCTACAAGCAAACCATACTTACCCAAAGGTGTTAAGGATCATACAACCAAGCTCGGTGCACTCGGAAGTTCAAGAACCTCTCTAGAATTCTTTTATCCACCACATTTATACCTTGTTTCTTCCCTAGCCTTGAGCTAGTAGTAAGTGCTCTAAAACACCATCTTGTTCTTGTTTATGGTGGTTAATAGTTGATTGAATGGTTAAAAATTAAGAAACACTAAAGAACTTACATTAAAGTCTTGAACATAAATGATTAATGGTGGATAAAGAGTAGATATGTGTGTAAATCATGTGAATCTTGTCTAGTTGTGATTATTTGATGTTGTTTGTTAGTAAAAGTTGGATGGATCATCATCTAGACATGCTAGGTCATGTTCAAGAACATGAACTAGTAGGATGCTAGTGTTAGAAATATGAAGGATGATGAAACCATCCACCATGAACTTGAAACTTGAATAAACATAATTTTTCTTGTAAAATGAAGTTATAAACTTGTGGATCTAAAGATTTACAAGTGGTTTTTCGGAAGAACCAAGTGGAAAATACTAGCTTTGTTAAAAACTTGGATATTACATGAAACAAATACATTTTTAGTAAGCAAACAAGTGTATAAACACTTGTGTAGAAAGAAAATTCCACAAAGAAATATTTTGAAATTCATGACTAGAAGTTGTGAAAATAAATATTCTTTAAAAATAAAGTTTTTAAGAAACTAATCTTATTTTTAAAGGTAACAAGACTTACTAAATGTGCTAGTAAGTTACTACATATTTTTACAAACTTTCAAGTTCATAAGTTGTGGTATATGCTTGTTTTGACAAGTTTGATAAATAAAGATTGTGTTGTTGAGATTGTTGTTGATTTAAAAGAAAATAAATACATGTTTTGAAAACATGGGAAACCTCCATTTTTAGGGGAAACTCTGTCAAAATTTTTTTTATAAATTTTGACACTTAGAAAAATATAAGTTTTTGAGAAACTTATTCCCTAAAAATGTATTTAAAAATATTACCAAGGTTTCCCTAATTTTTGGTGATAAGAAATGAGGATTTCTTCAAGAATAAAAATGGATATAAGTATGTATATTTTTGAGAGAAAAATATATATTATTTGATCACCAAATTTTGTGCTAAGTGTATATAGTATGTGTTATACGTGCTAGTGTATTAAGACTTAAAAATACACTAAATGCTCATGAGAAGTATAAACACAAAAATACATATACAAAATACAAGATACATAATTCGTGTGCAAAGTGCAAAACACGAGATACTTATATTAATTTTTGAGAAAATAATATAAGTAAGATACTTAGTTAAAAATATAAAATATTTTTAACACAACAATACAAATACAAAAGAGAGTGACTGTACTTGTGCGACGCAAGTCTAGTGACTAACGTTAAGAAAACGCGTATAGGTCACGACGTTAATTAAGCAAATCCGGTGAAGTTTACGACGCAAGGAACGCAAAGTTGTGAGTCCATAACCCCACCTTTTACGGTTTTACATTTTTCTAAATGTTTTCGGGGTGGAAAGACATGCACTTCTGCAAAGCATACAAGATTTTCAATAAACATGAATTATATATTTCTAAACCATGTTACAAAGAACACAAATGGTTTACGAAAAGCTTATATTAGATACCGGTTTTACAAAACAAGTGAGTTCATACTCCCCCTTTTCTTTTAACTGTTTTCAGTTTTATAACTTCGGGGGTGAAATACATGTTACAATTTTTACAATGTTTATAAATGGTATGATAACAAGAAGCACACTTGGTGAGGACGAGTACCAAGTGTGATGAGATATAAGAATACAAGAAGCGCACTTGGTGAGGACGAGTACCAAGTATGATGCGTTATGAGAAATGATACGAGAAATCATGTCACGAATAGGGTACATAAGCACCATTAATCAACAATATACCTAGACCGCAGAACAAAAGGTTAGATCTAACGGGTGCCGGGCAGCCACACTCTCGGTGAGGGCGAGAATCGAGTAGTGCTTTTGTGTCTCAGAATATGCCAACTAGAAAAATGCCTAAGGTTTGGTGACTTCCTATGTCGTGTCACATGTTACTGGCCTTGCAACCCATTAACAATCCTGATACTTACTGGGATACTTTATTTACATAAAATTCATACCATATTGTTAGTGCATTCATCTGTCAACTTCGTCTTAGATCGTGTCTCAGTTCGTTGCGAAGAATGTTCAAGAATGATGTCATGATGACATCACCAAAGCAACATCATCATGACATCATCACACAAGATGACAAAAGCAATTAAGGAAATGATATTGTAATTACGTTCATTCATGCATTTCTGATTTCGCTCATATGTCAAAGACAGGTCCGCTTTTGTGTCATGTAGGTTTCGCTTTTGTGTCAACATAGAGGTTTCGCTTATACGGCTGCCATATAAGCGAAATCATGCATACTATAAATACCTGTCATGTGTATTCATATGTAACTTGGAGCGAGACCTGTTCATGTGCTAGGTAACCAAACTCTGTCAAATTCATTTCAGAAAGCATAAATAAAGAAGATATTGAAAGGAACAGCTGTTGTTACGTTACGTATTCTGATTCCGCCTTTATACGTGATGATGAACTGCTTTGACTGATCGTTTAGGGTCACGACACGGTCCAACAAGTGGTATCAGAGCTTCGGGACGAGGAGTTCATACTACTACAGCTGATTCGACTGAATTTTCTTACTTCTACTCACTTTCTTTCATACGTTTCTGATTTGAACTGGTTCTTACGGATGAAACGGTCTGATTTTTTAGTATTATGTGTGAAACATACGATTAACAAACCCTAGAAAGTTTCAGGTTGAAATACGGACTAAAACATGGTGAAAACTAGTTAAAACCTGATTTCGCTTTTATGAACATCGAGAGATAGTTGACTGATTTCGCTTTTACGGACACTTTAAATCTGATTTCGCTTATTCGGACAAGTTTGATTCCGCTTATTTGAACAGTTTGATTCCGCTCTTGTGACACTTCAGTGGTATCGATTTATGTGACACATCTATCAAGGCTGTCAGTTTGTATAAAAGAAATAGTAACGTGTATCTGTTATCGGTGAACATGTGAATACATCGGGTCATGTGAATTTCATTGAATTGTGTGAAACTTTATAGATTGTTGTTGTTTGCATGTGAATTAAAGTTGTCGGCGTAGTATTTCATGTGATAATAAACAGTTGTCAGTCACATTCAACATTGAGGTCCAATCAAAAATGGTTTAATATAAATAGTTATCAGCTCATTTTAAGTGAACGGTCCAATCACATTTGGCGGTCAAAAAGGAAATTGAGTTTAATTGTAGTTGTTGTCAGTCTGTGTAAATCTCAGCCCAAGTCTTAACATCAAAAGCCCATGTGAAACAGTGAATTGATCCTACCTACTAGATTCACGGTTGTTGTTCATTATGATGTTTGTGCATTGATTTGATAAAAACATTACATGATATGTCAGATTTGTGTTGAATCATAATTGATAAGTGATTTGTCGTGTAGTGCCATTAAGTATTTGATAACTAGTTTGGGTCTACATCATCCATTATTAGTCACTATTATAAAAATTTCGAAAATTTTGCTAATAGGTTAAGTTGATTGAGTTTGTTTTGTTTGATACTAGGTATTTGAAGATGTCAAACAACGGTGAAGAGTTCTACAATACTTTCTACAACACGTTCAATTCCGAATCATCAGATAGAAGATCTGAGATGAAAGAATATTCAAAAGAGATTTCAGAGAATTTGAAGTTTGAGAACATGTACGGAAGCCAACAGAAGCCACCAAAGCTAATGAAAGTTGAAGATTATAATTGGTGGAAAAACAGATTTGAGGGTTGGGTAAAAGCTTCCGCTCCTGAAAGTTGGTTAAAACTGACAAATGGATGCACTGAACCAGTAAAAGAGGGAGGAGAGTTAATAGAAGCAAAAGATTTCACAGACATAGATACAAAAAATTTTGTAGCTGAATATAAAATGATCACATTAATCAAACAGTCAGTGAGAGAGGATATTATTTCGTTACTTGAACAAGAGAAAACTTCAAAGAGTTTGTGGGAAGCGTTAGGGAAAAAGTGTGTAGGAAGTAATGAAATTGTCAAAAACAAAAAGAAATTGTTGCGTAAAGAGTTTGATCTTTTCAGTTGTATGAAAAATGAATCTGTTTGTAAAATGATCGAGAGATTCGGGCATCTGAAAATGGAGTTAGCCAGACATGAAATCACATATTCTGAAGAGGATTTGGTGGATAAATTGTTTGATTCATTGCCAAATGATCAAGAGTGGCAATACTTCGCTTTAATGTTGAAGAACACAATCAAGCCTGAAGATTTGAAAGTGGATTTGCTGATTGAAAGACTTGAAAGCCATGAGTTGGAGATAAAGAGATCTAAAGTCAATAATCCAGCTTATCAGCAAAATGTGGAGCTTTACTACAGAGGAAATGCACCACAGGCTGGATCTCCAAAAATAGCATTTTCTGTAGAAAGTTCAAGTTCAGTGAATAATGAAAGTCTTCACAGTGGTTTTCACAGTGGATTTTCTTCAGACACTTCAAACCAATCTGCTTCCAAGAATTTGTTTCAGTGTAATATCGCAGTGGATCTGAAGAATGGGCAGAATTTCAGCGAAGAATCGGCAAAACAACAGATGGTTTTCTTGGCGTCTGTACTTGAATCGTATGAAAGCCTCGTTGCAGGGAAGATTGGCAATACCAATTTGACTAAAGAAGATTATGATCAATTAGACCCCGAGGAGATGGAACTAATGGATATAAGATGGTGCATGGCCAGTGCGGTTCGTCGGGCACAGCGGTTCATGGAGATCACGGGGAGAAAGTCAATTGGTGGATCATCTACCAAATTGGGATTTGATAAATCCATGGTGACATGTTTCAAATGTAAACAAAAAGGTCACTTTAAGCGCGAGTGCAGAAATGCGTATGCTGCTGATGATTCTGAAAATCCATTCAATGAAGATTACTACAGGAAAGCGATTTACCATCAGAACAAGTCTGAGCCACCAAGATTGAAACAGTCTGAAGAAAAATCAAGGGCTCTTGCAGTTATATATGACGATGAAGGTTACGACTGGAGTCAAGTTTGCCCTGAAGAAGATGCAGTTGGATATGCATTTGTGGCTAATGCTGATCCTGATAGATATTGGAAAGCAGACTATGCAAGATGGGAAATTGGAAAATTAAACGAACCATTCAAAGAAGCCCAGAGAGCAAAAAGATGGAATGAAGAGTTGGAATGTTATATGGATCCACGGGGTAATCCAGTTGTTGACCCATCAAAAGTGGATTTCGAAGCTGTAATAAATTTGGTTCCAAGGCAGGCTACTTTCAACACACGAAGGTTATCTGATAAAGCATATTTGCCTGATTTGGAGAAGAAGATTAGAGAAGTTTGTGAAGCAAGTCTACCGAAGGTGGTAGAAATGAAGAAGAGAAAAGAAGAAGAATTGAAGAAGATGATTGAAGAAGTAAAGACTATTGTGAAGATTGCTGCTGAAGAGGAACAGAAAGCTGAAGAAGAACAGAAGAATGAAGAAGCTCAGAAAGAAGAAAAAGTGGAGAACAAAGAGCAAGATCAGAAAGCTGAAACAGAAGAACCGGTGCTTAATGAGACCGAGGTTAGAAAATCTTCTGATCTATCGAATGTTAAATTAGTTGATGAAAATGAGAACAAATGCAGGAATTGCATAGAAATGTGCAAAGCCTGTATTGAAAAAGATGAAACAATCAAAACAAAAGATATTGAAACAAGTAAACTTGAAAATGTTTTCAAAATAAAATGTCAAGAAATGATTGAAAAAGAAGAAATTTTGAAAATAAAAGTTGAAAATTTGACACAGAAATGTCAAGGTCTTGAAAAGGATAATGATGTTTATAGACAATTGTGTTCTACAAAATGTGTTGATTGTGTTGAAAAAGAATCTAAATTTCAAGATTTACAAAAACAGTATGATTCTTTAAAGTGGTCGAGTCAGAGAGTACAAGAAGCTTATGATACTTTGAAGAGCCAAGTCAAAAGTTTTGATCAAAGATTGTCAGAAACTTTAGTCACTAAAGAAATGTATGAAAGAAAGTTTAAAGAAAAGCAAATTGAATTAAACAAATGTGTTGATGAAATTGCAAATCTTAAACAAGTCTTGGCTGAAAAAGAAAAGGTTGTTACTAAACTTCAAAGTTATCATAACTCTTCGTACATTCTTGAACGCATTTTCAACATCACACCAGATGACAAAGATACTGAAAATTGCAAAAAGGGTATTGGTTCAGAATTTCATCAGGTACCACCACCATTGAGAAACAATTATACTTTTTATGATGAGGAAAAGGTGGCAAAGGGTTTGAACATAGCTGACCAGTTACCTGAAAGTATCGATGTGACTTACTCCAAATCTGATGATGCTAATGATTCAGAGGTGGTAAGTAAGGTTGTTGAAAGTGTTTTGAAAGATGAGTCTACAAAAGGTAAGTCTGAATCACAGGATGAAGATGAAGGAAATCTTTATGATGGTTATCTGAAAAACACAAAATCCGAGAAAAATTTGAATGATGATTCAAAAGGATTGGTTTATACCATGATTGGATCGGACAAATTATTCTTAGATGTTGTATTCCCGATTCAGAATGTGATTTCAGAGAAGGTCGATAAAGTTTTCAAAATGGTTGAGATTGAGAAGTCTGAGATTCCAAAGTTTGCTGGTAAAGGTCATAAATCTTTTTATAACAAACCTGGTTTTAAGAAGAAAAACATGAAGGCTGGTTTGGGTTATAAAAAGAAACGGAATTGGAATCAAAGTGAAAAACAGGATTTGCAACAAAAGATGAATTTTGTTCAAGGGAAAAGCTTGAAAGAAGAGGAAAAACTCAAATTTGGACGACAGTCTAATGATGAGTTTGATGCTATGAAAAAGAAACAACAACAGGCCAAGGATGTTTCAAAGAAAGTGTGTTTTAAATGTGATCAAATTGGACATGTTGCACGAAAGTGTCCAAATCCAAAGCCTGTTGATGTTGAAAAACAGAAATCTGAGGATGTGAAATCAAGGTCAACCAGATTTGATTCGAAACAAACTTGGAGGTACAATACAAACAAGTTTGCTTCAAATCAAAATTGGAAATCAAACCCAAACAGGTTCGATTCAAGACAGACCTGGAATTCTCACACACCCAGATTAAGAACAACACAGAGTTGGAGAACATCTGTTGATATGACAAAACCTCAAGAGTTTTGGAAACCTAAAAATGTTGTTCAAAATCAAAAGGTTCAAAAAGAGACAAATTTTTACAAAAGAGGTACTCCGGAAGGTCAAATGTGGAGTGCTAAGAAACAAGTGACGTCGGTAAAAGATGAGAAAGTTGAAGTCAAAATTGAAAACGTTTTAAGTGACAAAGAGTTTCCAAAATTGAATGAACATTATTGTGTTGAAATGCCTAAGGTCCAACAGACCTGGGCTAAGTTGTTCAAATGATTGATAAAGTTTGAATGTGCAGGTGCTCAACGAAGCTGAAGATTGTGAGAATGGTAGTTGGAGCAACCTGGCACAGGAAGAGGTTGCAGGACCCTGGTTTGGTTGAACAGGGAGTTTAGTTTGAGTGCTTTCTGTACATAAATAAACAATATTTTCAAAATCCTAAAAATTGGAAAAATTAAAAACCAAAAATATGTTTTTAGTTTGTTAAAATTTGAAAAACCAAAAATATGTTTGTTTTTAATTTTGTTTTGAATGTATGTTGATTGAATATGCCGAAACCCTCACGGCTGAACAAACATGATTACTTTCATCAGATTGAAAAATGGTTTTCAAACTGTTAAGATCAATGGGTTGTAAATCATGGGGGTATGTTATTTTTTCTGCTTAAAGTGTTATATTTTCTGCAAAACAGAGCATGAGATGCAGAAAATGGATGGAGAGACAAAGCTATCAGTGTTGGTTGTCAAATTTTCTTTAAATGATTTTGCATTGTAGGGGGAGAAATTTTGTCATTAGTAAATACAAAAACATTTGAAAATTTGAAAAAGCCAAAAACATGATAAAATTGAAAATTGAGTTTTTGCGTAAAAAGAGGAAATGATAGTACATCAGTAGACAGTTACAGTATGCTAAAGAATTGGAAAGTTTAAATGTGTTAAATGATCTCACCGTGGATGTGTCTGTAGATTTTTATACATTTAGTAAACTTTTTCGAGATATAAACCTAAATTTCATACTTGCTTATTTTGTGGGGAACACTACTTCGATATATAGGTAACCCCTGAAATCTCGTTTGAAAGGTCTCATAATCTGATATACTAGGTCTTTATACTCAATGATGTCTGGGGTATTATTCCGGGACTTCTGCTGAACGGTGGTTCTGACCTAGTCCCTGGCTAATACTTGCTGCAATGCTTGAAACACAGCATTAAACCCTCAGCATGCTGAAACAATACAATTGATAAATGCTGCTGTTGTAAGCAAAAAGATCCTCTAAAGGGGACACACCGAAAAGTCGAAGCTGATATCTCTCTGCGTATATGGAAGTATCGACCTGAGATCCCTCGGCCCTCGCATACCTAATTTATATACAGATATCATTGTAGTATACTCACCTGTAAGACTGAATATTGGGATTCTGGATACGGGAGTATATTCAAGAGGTGGGACACATGAATGAGTTTAAGTTCTTAAAATACATAATTCGTATCCTGAATCAGTTGAAATTTGTATGAAAATTTAAGTGGACAAGTATATCGACAATCTAAGTGAATTGTTTAATTTTTAAAGTGAAATTAAGCTCAACGGTACTTGTGACTTGTCATAAACTGATATGATCCTCTGACGCATACTCAAAACAAAAATATTATTTGTAAATATGTTTGTACATATTTTTTTCTGCTTTATATTTTAGAAAATCCAAAAAGATTTTTGATTCTGCTTTATTTTCGACAACTGATGTCTGAGTGCTGAGTTTCAAAATCTAAGTAAGCTGATTGTGTTTCTGGAAATAAAACAAGTTCATTAATTTGATACTTGAATTTAAAATCAAAAATTTCAAAACAGTTTGTGATATCTCCAAGGTCATTAATTTGGACTTGGATGATTAACTGTGGGGGATTTGCATGCTTATATTGTTATAGAGCTAGTTTCCGATACGATTCGATGAAACTGCCAAATTCATGAGAAATGATTTTGAGGAGATTGAATTGTCAGATTACAATATGCGGAAGTTTAAAATGTTGTTACTTATAGTTGTATGAGTGATTGCAGATGAGATTCCAGACTACGATCCTGAGAGCAAAGTCTAAGGGGGAGTCTGAAGACAAGTTGAAAGTTAGGAGGAGCTTGTAGCTGGAAAGCTAGGTGTCGATCCCAAAGCACAGAAGCTTGATGAAAGGGGGAGCCTGAAGCTGATAAAGACTGAAGACTGAGAAGACTCGACACTTAAGACTCGTCAACATCTGAGGGGGAGTCTGTTAGTGCATTCATCTGTCAACTTCGTCTTAGATCGTGTCTCAGTTCGTTGCGAAGAATGTTCAAGAATGATGTCATGATGACATCACCAAAGCAACATCATCATGACATCATCACACAAGATGACAAAAGGAATTAAGGAAATGATACTGTAATTACGTTCATTCATGCATTTCTGATTTCGCTCATATGTCAAAGACAGGTCCGCTTTTGTGTCATGTAGGTTTCGCTTTTGTGTCAACATAGAGGTTTCGCTTATACGGCTGCCATATAAGCGAAATCATGCATACTATAAATACCTGTCATGTGTATTCATATGTAACTTGGAGCGAGACCTGTTCATGTGCTAGGTAACCAAACTCTGTCAAATTCATTTCAGAAAGCATAAATAAAGAAGATATTGAAAGGAACAGCTGTTGTTACGTTACGTATTCTGATTCCGCCTTTATACGTGATGATGAACTGCTTTGACTGATCGTTTAGGGTCACGACACGGTCCAACACATATTAAAACTTGATTTATACTTGAAGTACGTGGGGTACTCAAGAAAACCTGAATGATACTTGAGTACGTGGGGTACTCAAGAAAACGGGAATTATACTTGAGTACGTGGGGTACTCAAGAAAAACTTGAATTATACATGTGTACGTGGTGTACATCTGAATACTTGATTTATTTATGAAAACTTGATTTTACATGACACAAACTATGTTTTCATACAAAGTATACAAACGTGAAATACAAAAACTGCATGAATTCACACCAACATTATGTTGACGTTTTTCCAAAACTCACATGTATTTCAGGTAACTAGGATGGATGTGCGCGTGGTCTTACTCATGCTCGTGGATGTCGCTTTGTTTATCGTTAAATAAAGTTGTAACTTTTAAAACAATATGCTATCTCGTGTTGTAAACACTTGACTTATGTTTTCAGTAATGTAACGTTTGAAGTTACTTTTGAGCATGTAGTATGTTTACTCTTCGTATGCAATGAGAACCTTTCATGATCACACCTCGTGCTTCCGCCGCAGAAAGGGGTGTGACATAGATCCTACAAGGACCTGGGTCAAGCTTACTAGGACATCCTTCAATACCCACTGATATTGGATGCCGGGGGTGCGAATGGCTTGATCCCCTCATATGTAAACTACTATTAATACATTAACCCGGCTACTTGAGATTGTATCTCTGCTGACTCAAACCACTTAGCCGAAGGTAACGTTACCTTCAAAAGAGGGGCCTACCACATTACACATTAATAACTTAATTAATTATCTTCCAATATTCTGACCCTTTGGGATTGTATCCTTGCTGACTCAAACCACTGGGTTGAGGGTAACGTCACCTTCAAAAGAGGGGCCTACTGCTATAACTAAGATAATCTCTTAAAAAGTGAAAAAGTGCGGAAATCATCAAAGGTTACATTAAAGGCGAGTCGGATCCAAGTGATTCATCTTGTCTATCTGTTTTATTTTATTTTTGTTTTTCAGCATTTTAGTTTTTATTTTTCATGTTTAAAACCTTTTCTAAAACTTTTGATTTGATTAGACGTTGAGGATAAACCAGTATTAAAAGCTCTTGTGTCCTTGGACGACCTCGGTATCTTACCAACGCTATACTACGCTCACGATGGGTGCACTTGCCCATGTGGGTGTTTAGTGTTAATAGAATATCGTGTTTTATAAATTTAAAACTTGACTAACGTGTTAAAAAGGGCTCAAAATATAAAGAAAAATATAATACACCCGACACACACCAATACTCTGGGCTCATCGTACCATGCCCAAAACCAGTAACGGCAAAACCCCTTTTAGCCTAGTCTACGGCTCAGAAGCGGTTATCCCGGCGGAGATTGGCCTCCCCTCACCATGCTTGACGGCTGTCAACGCAATCAATAATGAGGCGGAACGCTGACTTGATTTGGACTTACTTGAAGAACGGCGCGAAAACGCGGCCATCAAGGAAGCCAAGTATAATTCCCAACTGGAGAAGTACTACAATGCGAGAGTGCACATCTGTACGTTCAATCCAAGTGATTATGTGTTCCGTGACAATGAGGCCTCTAATATCGAACGCCCAGGAAAGCTCGCACCTAAATAGGAAGGTCCTTACCTTATTCTCGAAGTCCTGGGCAAGGGTGCATACAAGCTGCGTACTTTGGATGGCCACATTGTTCCATGAACCTAGAATGCGCAACAACTGCGAAAATGCTACATGTAATACACAACCTTTTTGTAAGAAATGGCCATGCGCCTGACAAGTTTATTAATACAAAGTGTTGTTTACATTATTTTTCCTTGTTGTTTATCTATGTTTATTTCAAATTACAAATGCATGTTCCACTTTTAGTACGCGCAAAAACATTAAAGTAAATTACGAGCTCATGAACTAAGCCTCCATGATTCCCGTGAACATAGCGCGGAATCGGGCTACGATGTTCAAACATAAGCCACACTTACATTCATTCGCGCTACCTAAACAATGTTTCTAACGCAGTGTAATAATTGTAACATGATCAATGATTTAGAAAATAAGTCGATTCATATTAACAAGCGCACCGCGCATAGATTACACATCAAAATTGTTTGACAAAAAGAGGTAAATATTTACAAGGCATTAAATGCCTAAGTTACAAAAGCCTACAAACTAGGTGTCATCTTCGACTTCGACTTCGTCATCGGAAAGCTCTAGTGCTTTAGGAACCTTGAAGATAGCTTTTAAGCGTGGAACATAGTCATCGTGTTGAAGCGCATCAGAGACCAGGTCCATGATAGGCAGAGCAATGGTGTTGTACCTTTCTTCAGCTTGGATAAAAGCCTTCTCCACCTCAGCGTTAACAGAACCGTGACGGTCATCCCACTTCACCTTGAGTGCGGCCTCAACGTGGGATGCGCATTCAATATAACCATCACGATGGCCCATATGACGCGCTGCCACAGTAAGCGCCGCCACCGATTGGTCAAACTCGATGGAGTTCAAAACAGCATTCGCAACCTATCCATGGAAACAAAGTTAGTTTGCAAAACGGTACTAAACACAACTAAAAGGAATAATGAGTAACTTACATGCGCAACCCCATATTGTTGTAGCCACTCCAAATTGTTGACTAAGGGCTCGACCGTCGATTGGACCTTCGCATAATTGTCCTGAGCTAGGTCTAAGGCCGCTTGGGTAACCTTGCGCGCCCCGTCGGCAGCCTCAGCTTTCTGCTTTTCAGCTTCTAGGTCAATCTCGAGGGACTCCGCCTTCCCCTGTGACTCACGCAAGCGATGCTTGAGTTCGGAATTCTCAACGTCCTTGCCAGCCATCTCTATATCCTTAGAGATGAGTTGTTGTTTCAACTCTTCCTACACAGATAACAGGTTGTATAACCTTTCAATTTCATTTATTTGCTCAGCACATATAGAGGCAGCATGAACCTGGTTCATTTCCGCGTGTTCGCGGTGCACCTTAGCAGCTTCATACCTTTCTTCGAAGTCAGCCTTCGACTTAGTCAGCTCTTCAACTCGCGCCTTGAGGTTGGTAATCTCAGTCTGCGCAGCAAACATTTTCTGGTTCTTCCTCTCACACGCCTCACGCCACTTCCGGCGCTCTTCAGCAAGTGTATCTTCACTTGCCTGCAACTTTTTCTTCACACCCAAGAGGCCCCATTCCTCTTTCTTCTTCTCAGCCTCAAACTAAGCCGTTTGTTCAGCCAACTCAGCTTTGGCCTTCTCGAACTGCTTGGCTTCAGCAGACAAGCGATCCCTGTAATATTCCCATTCAGCACGCTCGCGGTGCATGGTGCGCCACTCACGAGTTATTTGATTACTAGTGGACACTTGGTTGGCTTGCACAAACACATGAGATTGGTACAATTGTTCGTGTTTGTGCTTTTTTCTGATGAAGCATCTCAGCAGGGGGGAGAGCTCCCAAAAACCATTCCCGGCATGGAGGGAAAGTGGAGAAAGTATCACCCTGCTTCAAACCCCATACAGGGGCATGGACCTCATTGGTGCGACTTTCAGTGTAAGACCTGTAATAATAGTCGCCCAAAGTATCCTCAGGCCGTATTGGTGAAGGTTCCCTACGCTTGGCTTTGAAAGAGCTAACACCTTAACCACCCGCGCCAATATCACCCGTTTGTTGCACTTCAGGCTGAGCATCCTTAGGGGCAACATCACCCTCTTCATGAGCCTCTTGAGCAGGCTCTTCAGCTGTATGCACAGGTTTTTCAACCTCAATAGCTTCAATATGTTCTTCAACCGGCACAACCCGCTCCATACGGCCAAACACAGATTCAACCGGTTTCTCAACCTCCGCAGCTTTTTCACTGGAAACCTCAGGCGCACCTCCCACCTTTGTAACATCAACAGGGGAGAGGGTGCCTTCGGCGTAGGTTTTGGATGAATAATCTTGATTCACGGTTGCGCGACTTTCGGTTCTACAAGGCACATACTATGTTAACACATAGTTGAGAACATGGAAATGTTTAACAATACTAAGTTACAAAGAACTTACCCCGTGAAATTTGAGTCATCAGCGATCACATTTCCCTTCTTCCCAATTAGAGGTTTACCAGATGCAACATTTTCTGCACCACGGGCGGGGTCAGGCATCGACTCCTCGCGCTGCCTCTTTGACGTTTTCTTCCTGATCAGCTCAGGAACAGGATCAATATCCACCTCGTCTTCAACAGGAGTGGATGTAGGAGTTGCACTGGAGGGCTGATCCTTGGCACTCGCGCTCCCCGAACTGCGTGACAGTTGCCCCTCCGGTTTTAGCCTTTGCACCTATAGAATATAGTTTTTCTAGGGAGTCAACAACATATACGGAATCATCTAGGCTACATTGTTGAGGATGAGCCGTACCTTTACGTGACGCAACATCAGATGCTGCACCAGTCGCCTCAGGTTTCTTGGGGCGCGCCCCCTCAGCAAGGGTTGCCACTTTCTTCTTGCTCACCCACTTTGGTTTTTTCTCCTCATTGTCAACACCGAGCTCGCGCAGGCTGCCTGCAAACACATCAGAGGGATATTTTAACCCATGTTCAGAAGAAGCTATAGACTTCTCACTGTAAAGCAGTACAACTTCTTCTCCAGTAGGAGTTATAGCCCTACATGGCCTACGATTTGGTATATGCGCACATTCGGTCGCGGTTGGCGGCGCAACAAAGAATTCCACCGCTGGATACATAAAATTGTGACGAATTTACTCGTACCAGATCTCCCCACCCTTGTGCAAGGGACGCACGCCCATAACACCATCTTTTGCAGGGAACGCCCGGTGATAGAGGGCAATATCTACAAAACACAAAGACGAAGCTACAAAAGCTCTCGTCGACGTAAAATTTAGAGATAAAATGAAAAGTACTAATCAAAGGGTAGAACTTACCAGTGCCGTCTAGGAGAAGCACGGGCACATTTGTGCTGGTGTGGGGCCAAATATAATACGTTTTCATTGGACAATATAAATTCGAGTTACTTTACGTTACGATCCTGTCGCAACGCGTAATACCATTTTTTAACTTAAAAAATATTATTTTTTTACGTGCTTATTTTTATGTATGTGTGGCTATAAATTCAAGTTGATTTACGTTTCAACGTAAATTTCTTTTGCAAATAAGTCAGGTCAAAGATAATATGTTTTCGTGCTTATTTTTATGTACGTTTTTAGTTGTTTACGTTTTAACATAAATTTTGTTCGAAAACGAGTTTGATCAAATATAATACGTTTTTATTATACAATATATATTCGAGTTATATTACGTTTAAACGCCACCCCAACGCATGAGAAAATTTACTAATTATCATGAGAAAATTTACTAATTACCTTAAAACTTCTTGTATATCCTTAAAACTTCTGGTATCAAATGTGACCCTTTCTTAAATGGAATATATTATATCTATATCTCTAATAAAGCAAACCATTGGGCGACACATGTCACCCTCTGGTTGATGCCAACTAAGCATACACATAGGCAATGATGTGGCATATGTCAAATAATTGGACAAGTGGCATTCCTCATATGCAAGGATTGGAGAAGGATTCTTGTGTACGCTTTCTCTATACTCTCTCTCTCATTCTCTCATTAATCGTTCCTCTTCTATACTCTCTCTCTCATCATCGTTCGTTTTTTCTCTCTAGAGATTGAAGAGATTCAATAGGTTTGGAATCATCCTTTCATATGTGTTCTTCCAATCGATTCGACCATCAGGTACATCTTCTCATAATTTTCGTTCCAATCGGCTTCGGATCTAGGGTTTTATCTCTTTGAAGATATACAGCGACTACCTTTAATCGAAGTTTTCAATCATTATTGATCAATCCGTTCTTTAATTTCTTTAATCTTTTTCAAACCCTAAAAACTCTAGCCGCATAGAGATTGAAGAGATTCACCAGGTTTGGAATCCTCCTTTCATATGTGTTCTTGCAATTGATTCGACCATCAGGTACATGTTGTCATAATTTTTGTTTCAATCGGCTTCGGATCTAGGGTTTTATGTTGAGTTGGACTTCTGACTTATTTCTGACTGTTGTTTAATTACCCAGCTATATAAACGAAGATGGAGTATGTTCACACAGAGAAATACGATTGTCTTCTTTATGGTATAATTACATAAATTCTTCTTTTTTCTTGTGTATGTTTGATTATGCGAAATACGATTCCTTCATATGTTGTTTTTTTTACAGAAATCAATCTATGATTATGCGAAGTCTGTTTGATTGTAAGTTGTTATGGATCTTTGTTGCGTTGTTTATGATTTACTTTCATAATTTTACCAAAAAAACTAATTTTTCATGTTTTCGGTTTAAATAGATATCATGTTTTCTTTGAAATTGTCTAATGTAGTTAAAAGAAACCTAATTTCCTAGGGTTTCGTGATGTTCTTAATCCTAATGGATTATAACATCCTATGGATTTAGGATTTTTTTTTAATAAAAATAGTATGTTACAACTTGGAATGAGTATTATGTTGTTTTTATTCGTTCACATTTGATTATATTAATGTTAGATCTATTGTATTGTGTATTATGTTGTTGTTTGGTTTTTGGTATAGAAATGTAATAAATCATTATATATGGGTGTGGCCAACATGGTTGTTTTCATATTCATGTTAACGAGTTCTTTTATTGAATTAACCATCTGTTTGATCAATGAGGTTGGGAATAACGAATATTTCATGTTTTTTTATACAGGCTATGAACTGAAAGATTATGGAGGCTTTTTTCAAAGTCTTGCGAGAAAGGGTTCAATTGGTATTTTTCATTCCATGGCCATATTTATACATTTGATGTTTTGTTTATTGATTTATTTTCTTTTTGTTATCAACGTACTTCCTAAAGCTTATGTCCAAAAAACATGAATGGGTCGTTGTTGAATGATCAGTTCATACTCAACTTTAATGGAATGCGCTCATGGGTTCTTAGATATAAGAGGGTTAATGAGGTGTTAATGAGGACATAACAATTACTGATGGTTGGAAAACCATTGTTGATGACCTTGGTTTGAAGCATGGTTTTTTATTGGACTTTACACTGTTTGAGTCGTATGCTGAATTCATGTTAATTGCATTTAATGTAATTTTGTTATTGTTTTCATGTCACGGAAGAGGCGTTTAACGTTTCAACTACTTGAAATGATACACCAGGCACCGGAAGTGGGATCTTTACCAAGTGGAATGGTTATATTTTTCTCACTGAACTGTTGTATTCACATCTTTCTATTTAAATTCAGGGTCGGATTCTTACGGTAGCCGGGATTACTATAGCTCTTTACGCTGCACCATTCACTGCCTTCTTGAATTCAATCGCAATTGCTGTTTGGCCTACTTATGTAGCAGTCGCTATCTCAGAGATCGTTCGGAGGGTTTGTTTATCTATTTCCTTGAAGCTATAGATTCGTTTCCTTAACTTAATTTCTCGATATCGTTTCGCAGGTGGTAACATATGTTGTAACTAGGCCAGGAAGAGAATTACTATTTACTGTCGTCTCACAGGATGAGACCGTTCAGAAGGTTATTTTATCAATTTCCTTGAAGCTCATATGGACTATTCCGTCTGTTGGTTAACATTGTGGTCTAAACATCGCAGGTTTGCAAGGTTTGGAGATTCTTTAATGGATTATAACATCAAAAAATGCCTATAGCTCCAAAGGGACATACATGAAGCTCAAGTGCAACTTGCCCTGGAAAGAGGTCTTCTTGCCATGATTGGTGTTGTTGGCACATAGAGATTGCTGTACTTTTCAAGGAAAATTCTACACGGCTCTTTGCTCGCGTTTCTTTGTGTCATGGACAAAAAAATAAAAAAGTGCAGAAGAAACTAGCAGACTTGCAGCCGACTTATGGAGGGAGAGTGGTTCCTGTGTAAGTGTAAAATTAAAAATATTATGTTTTCTGTTACATGTTAAATAGAATCTGTTATGTCTCATATTATAACTCGAAGTTATTAAACAAAAAGGAAGCATGCATGTTACAAAAGACGTCCTTCATATTGATGTTTGCTCCATTTTTTTATATGGTATAATAATCCTTCTTGGGATACTTCTACATATGGATGCTCATTGTTTAGAATTTTTTCTCTTTTTTTGTAGGTTCACTGGTACAACAATTGGAGTTGAACACATATTGCCCCATTGTGACTCTAAGTGACGATCAAATGTTAATAAAATTTTGTATAATTCAATAGATGCTTGATGCCTTTTTAGATATTTGATTTCTTCGATAAACTAAAAGGTCAACATTTTGTTGACCATACCACGTTCATTTGGGATGAATTGAAATCTATTATGAAGCTGGAAAGGGTTTCTCCATTCGATATTAAAACTTTTGTCCACAATGCTTGCTTTCTCAATTTAACTAAATCTGATTAATCTATTATGCAGGATTAGGCTTGCTATATGTGTCCAGGACTGTATCGGCATTGTCACTCTGATGAGGAAGCCGTCAATGTCGAACTATCTGATTCCAATCGTAATGTCTATTGTCCCGTTAAGGTTTACTATCAATTTAGTTAATATATGATTTAAGTTTTATTCATGATTTGTTAAATGTATATTTATAACTCATTCTTTTTTAATATTTTTTTTGGGTTCTATATCCAAAACGAGAGATGATGTAACCCCCTGATGTAATGTTTTTAAAATTTGCTATACAACATCGTTTGATCAGAAGGATACTAATTCGGATACGATGTACGAAGGTGACTTGAAGCGCAATTTGGATACCGTTTATGATGTTGATGATGTTTCTTTCCAGTCGTCATAAAAAATGCGTAAAGGCGATATTGGTCATGAGGACAATGATGTTGTCGATGCAGTGCTTCTAATTCCAAAGATCGAAGAGTAGTTCACCTTTACTCCAAACTTTTGATATCATCGAATATTTTTTTCCGTCTTTGGATATTTGTGTCACACCCCAACAGATGGCGAAAACATCGGAGTGAGACGAAATAGATTGCAAGAGACTTCATAACACTAATTATGACGAGTATTTAATAATTACTTTTTACATCGTTTGAACTAGAAATGTCACAAGTTTGAAATGAATAAAATACAACGAGTATTCAAGTATTTAAGTTTCATTTCATTAATTAGTATTCTCATACAAAGATTGGAAACAAATTACAACATGTTTGAAAATAAAATACATTACAACTGGTATTAGAATTTAAATGCGTTTCTAGGCAATCCTACTAGATTCCTTGCATCATCCAAATCCTGCAATACATGTTAAAGCATAGATCAATAGAAATGGTGTTGGCGAGCATACAAGTTAGATTATAAGTATAAAAATTTTTTAAACAAATTTTTCATGGCAACAACTAATTGTAAGCATATGAATTTAAACACGTAAGATTTCAAGTATAACACGTATGATTACAAGTATAACACGTATGAGCATATATAGAGATTATTTGTTTAAAAACTCTAGCATGTTTATGTATTTGATTCAAAGAACATGTATTGCATCCCAAAGGTAATAAAGCGTAAAAGGGGATCGAGTATGCTCACGTAATTGCTAAGTCTTCCGATTATCCAAGTGTCGATGAGTGTGAGGTTAGGATGATGGAACACCGATGTCACCCTATACGGGCAAACGGTGGTGCATGAGTAAACGGGATATGACGGAGGATTTGAATTGGAATTTAGAGTTTAACTAGTTTATATATATATATATATATATATATCAATTTTTATAAAGCTTGTGTAAAAAAATTATAAATCAAGTCTATCCAGAGTATTGTTGACATGGTGTCAAAATAAATATACATTTATATCTATTTTATAAAAATTGCTCGAATTTGATAGGTTTCGTTATATAAAAATTTCGAGTTTCGATTTACGGGATTTTACGAAAAACGGGCAGAGTTTCCTCTGTTTTTGGACGATCCCGATGTAGGATCGTTTTCAGACCCAAACGAGTCGATCAGAAGAGTTTTACTCAGTACGAAAGGCGGAAACAGACGTACTGAGGTCAATTCAGCTAGAATATCACTTTAAACTGTCGTATTATAGATTTGAAAGCAATTTACAGCGAGACGACACTTCAGCAGCACTTCGTTGCACAAACCGGAATTCTATCTCTGATTTCGCTTGAACACACATATATATAGTGTTCTGATTCCACTTGAAAGTGCCAATGTGTCAGTTCAAGCGGAATTAACTTAGTTAATTTCGCTTGAATCTGCACATGTCTATTTCAAGCGGAATTACAACCTTTCAAGCGAAATTACCTTTTTAACTCGAACTACGTGCCCTGATCTAACATTCTACAAACAAGACTCGATACAAGACGAAGTCGACAGACGCATGCACCAACAGACTCCCCCTCGAATGTTGACGAGTCTTAAAGTGTCGAGTCTTCGCATCTTCAGTCTTTATCAGACTTCGGGCTTCTCTTTTGAAGTATCTGACACTGTAAAGCATCCTCAAATCACTTCTCTTCTCTTTATCTGCAAATCTCCCCCTCGAATGTTGATTTAATCTTCAATTCCAGAATTACAATCTGGCTCTTGAATCTTCTATTCTCTTGATCATATTTCTTGATTCTTTAAGTTCATCATTATCAGCAATTTCAAGATCGTACCCTGGCTCAAATCTTGCTCAGAATCTAAATCTGGATTACCTGCACAATCTCTACCCAAAAATAAATTTCACAAATTTTTAAAATTTGACAAATTTACACTCTGCTAACCACTTGTAAATACAAACTCTTAAAATGATTTAACATTTATATTTTTGAACAACCACTTGCATGAATTATTCAATCAATGAGTAATTTTACAATGTTAAACTCTGATGAAACACAAAAAGAAATATCATTTTTCTTTTCAAAACACACTCTCCCAAACCATTTGTCATCATGTTTAGCACTTGGAATTTTGAAAATCAGCTCTCCAATACCAGTTGTCGAAAATCTTTTTGAATTTTTTATATAACAGAAATGCAATGGAGAAATGCAGTAAAGAAATATTTACATACAATATTTTTGTAAGTTTGTGTAAGAGGATCATATCAGTTTTTGACAAGTCACAAGTACCGTTGAGCTTAGTTACACATTAAGAATTAAACAATTCACTTAGATTGCCGATATACTGATCCACTTAAATCTTCACACAAATTTCAACTGATTCAGGATATGAATTAGGTATATTAAGGACTTAAACTCATTCATGTGTCCCACCTCTTGAATATACTCCCGTATTCAGATCCCAATATTCAGTCTTACAGGTGAGTATACCACAGATGATATCTGTAAGAAGTGAATTGTGAAAACCGTGAGAGCTCAGGTCAGAACGTCCGTTCAGCAGAGAGATGACGGCTCGACTTTTGGTGGGTCCCCTTTAGAGGATCTTTTTTACAACAGCATTGATTAGCAATTTTATTGTCTTATCATTTTATGCTGAGGGCGGCGCTATATTTCAAGCAAGCGGTAAAGTATTCTCCGGGGACTAGGCCATTGCTTCCGCAAAATCAGAAGTCCTGGGATAATACCCTAGATATCACTGAGCATAAAGACCTAGTATCTCAGAAAGAGGGACCTTTCAAACGAGATTTCAGGGGTTACCTATATATCCAAGTAGTGTTCCCCACGAAATAAGAAAGTTTGAATTTAAGTTTATATCACGAAAAAGCTTACTAAATGTGTAAAAATCTATCGGCATATCAACAGTGAGACCGTTTAACGCTATTTAAACATTACATTTCTTTAGCATACTGTAACTGTCTACTGATGTACTATCATTTCCTCTTTTCTGACAACAAAAAATCATTTTAGAATTTTATCATGTTTTTGACTTTTTCAAATTTTCAAATGTTTTTGGATTTTCTGAAATTCTTACTCCCCCTAAAATGCAAACACATTTTTAAAAAAATTTGAAAACAAACTGTACAAGTAAATTGACAACCGATATCGAATCACTTCAATTCGCCATCCACTTGGCATAAACAATCAGAACTTCCCCTCACAACAAACTATTTTCCCATTGATTTCAAAACACTTAAGTTTATTTTAATCAAATGGTTTTTCCGGAAAATAAGCTTTGTTGATTGATTTTACCACATGTAGGTTAGGGGTTCATCATATTGTTTTTCAAAATACCACTAGTAAGAAAAATAAATCAAGTACAAGTTAATGTACTTGATTAATCTTGAAAATTAAGTACCACTTGTAAGAATGATCCAATCAAGTTCAAATTAATGACCTTGATTAACTTTCATATAAAAACACAATCTCTTTTTCAACCACATGGCTTACCAACCAATACCACATGTAAGTTGAATTCTCAAAATGCCGATACCTACTCCTCACTTACCAACCTGGGAGTTCCGGCAAGTCATACCATTCTAAAAACAATATTTCAATAATGATGCCGATTCATGCTCCGCGATTACCAACTTGGGAGCTCCGGCAAGTCCAGGATTTTACTGTTCGTAATAGGTACCATCCCAGTCACAAACCAGGGATGATACTTTACCTTGCTTCTTTGTTTTCTTCTCGTAAAACTCCTTGACTCCCTTGACTTTCTTGTCAACCATTTTTCCAAAAATATTATGAACTGTGGAGTTAAAGGCCTTTTCAATATCAAATTCTTTCTTTTCTGAGAAAAATTGATTTGAAATCTCAATTTTTCCAACTTTCTTCTTAAAATTTTCAGCCCGAAGTGGCGGAAAATTCACATCATCCACAGTCGGCACTGAGTTTGCACATTTTTTCTCAACCTGTGGCTCCTCTGACTTTTTGGAATCAGATTCATCGCCAGAAGATAGCTCCTCTGATTTTGACGAATCAGAATCATTGCTTGAACTATCATTAGATTTCTTAACAACGCATTTCTGGTTGTCAAGGTTTGCCCTTTTCTTGTAAAAACTGTTTGAACATTCACCAATCTCAAAAGTTGAATTTTTGAAAAGTTTAGTTCTCTCAATTGATGGTTCAAACACAACTTCTTTATCTTTCAGTTTACGAGAAACTCCCTGTTTTGATTTTATTGCCTTGGAACAATTCTTGGCAATATGACCAACAATGTTGCATTGGAAACAGATTCTCGTTTCTTTCATCTGATCAGCAGTCTTTATCTCTTCTTGCTTCTTCGCAAGGAATTATCTGTTCGACTGATTTCTGAACAGGTTTTCTTTCTCTTCTTCAGAAGACGTACCTGAAACAAATATCATTTTTGATTTAAAATCTCGAACATATTTTTCATTTTTATGATTTTCTGGTGAAATAAAACCTAATCCTTTCTTTTTGAAATTACCGTTATGGTTTGGTTTCTTGTGAAAACCAGAACCAGAACTGTAACCCTTTTTCTTGTTTTCTCTTTGTTGAACTCTTGAGGTGTACTTTTTAGATTTATCATTAAGATTTACATCTTTTATTTCAGAAATGTTAATTTCTGTAAGTTTGAAAACCTTTTTGATCATGTCAGGTTTGACACCTCTTATTGGAAATTACTTATCAGAATATAATTTGTCAGAATCATTCAAAGTATAAGCCACTTTAAATGTTTCGTCATTCAAATTATATTTTGATAACAAGAATTCTTTATTATAAACCCTTTTGCCCTGTTTGACGGATTGACTCGGAGTGCTGGACTCAGACTTTGATTTTGACATAGACTCCGACTTTGACTCCTCGGATTCATCTCTATCTAACACCTGATCGACCACTTTCTTTATTAACTCGGACTCATGATCAGTGTCAGATGACGTAAAAGTGATATCAATATTATCTGGCAAGTTAACTGAAGTCTCCGACTCCCACTGTAAATTTGTTGCTTTTTCGACTCTTTCTGAATTTGGATTTCTCGGAGAATATCCATTTTCAAGCGGGGGTGGACACTTGTTGTAACTGAAACCTTGTTTCTTACAAGAATCATTCACTTTAGTATCCTTCTTCTTTTCTTTCTTCTTTTCAGGAGTCTTTTCTTCAGAAACCTTTTGTTTTTCTGTTACTTCATCATCCTCAAATATCTTCATGCCTTCAACAGTTGGATAAATCCTGTCAGTGACATAAGAAGTACATGAGTAACTTTTTAACAAACGGTTTACTCTTTCTGTTTCAATTCTTTGAGTTTCCAATTTTTGTTCCAGCACAGCACACTTCTCAATGTAGTTGTTCACACTTTTCTGCTTTATCATGAAAGCTCCTTGAAGTGTCTTCATGGCTGTTGCTTGTTCTTCACTTGATTGATTATATTGATTCATGGCCTTGTTCAGAACATCATAAGATTCTTTCAGCCTATTCATGTTATTCATCAATGTGATGTTCTGCTTCTTTATAGCTTCACAATTTTCACAAATCACCGGACTCTTCTTTGCATCAACTTTGAACTTTGGAATATCTTTCACTTTTTTCTTTATCACTGGAACAGCTTCATCATCACTGCTGACCGGTGTTTTGACCTTTTTCTTTTTCTTTTTAGCTTTTTCATCTTCACTATCACTTTCTGCCATCATTTTAAAATAATCTGCCATTCGTTTTGCATAATACTCTCTATCATCATCACTATCTTCTTCAACTCGAGCAACAAAGGCTTTGTGACTTGAAGTTTTGTTAGGATCATAATCATCCCAACTGAAACCTTCCCAATTAAACCCTTCTGGTAATTTTTCATCATCTTGGTTTATCAGGCATGCTTTGTTATCTTCTGAAATATATTTGTCCCAGCTGAAACCTTTTGTTGGCTCTTTGTCATCCTGATTCACTATACAAGCTCTATTTGAAGATTCTTCAATCACTTTTCTTCCATGTGCCACTTGTGGTTCTTGTTGTTGTTGTGCAACTTGATGATAAATAGCCTTCCGGTAGTAATCATTGTTGTTGTTGAACGGATTTTGAGCTCCACTTGCTTCGCGGTTTTTGCACTCCCTCTTGAAGTGTCCTTTTTCCCTGCAACGAAAACAAGTGACTTTAGATTTATCAAAACCTAAAGTAGAAATATTAGCTTCACGTAAGTCATCTCTTCCTGTGATCTACTTAAATTTCTCAGCCCGTCTTAACACACTTGCCAAACACCACTTTATGTCCATCAATTCCATCTCTTCAGCATCAATCTGATCGTAATCCTCTTTAGTAAGCATTGGATTCCCGATCCGGCCTGCAACAAAACTACCATAGGATTCCCACACGGTTCCCAACAAAGACATGTGACTCTTAGCAATTTCTACTGAATAATCCTCATCATTCTCCAGATTCAAAACAATGTTGCATTGTAGCTTCTTGCCAATCTTGGTTGTTGAAATGTTCGGATCAAATGATGGATATGATGAAAAACTTGTGTTGCTGTTTGATCCTTTGGATGAACTTCCTGATGAACTCTTAGCATTGAAAGTTGTTTCAACCTTCAGTGACATGTTGGTGGATTTATCACTGACACCACCTTTGTAATAAAGACCAATGTCTTGTTCACCGTCGAAATCTTTCATCCTTGAAATCTTTCTCTGTTCCATCTCCTGAGCCTCAATTTTTTCAATGAATTTGCTCAATGTCAGGCTGCTAAAACCTTTCTTGTTCCTCAACATCATGAGATATGTGCCCCAAGTCTCATATGGCAATGCATCGGCCAATTTTTCGATCAACTCTTCATTATCTTTGTCAATGCTCAATCTCTTCATGTTGGCTAACAAATTGCAGTATCTTTCAATGATTTGCTTAGTGCTCTCATTTTTCAACCCACGAAACAGATCAAACTCTTTCTTTAAAAGTGACTTTTTGTTTTTAACCATCTCTTGACTTCCAACGAACTTCGATTTTAAAGCTTTCCATATTGAATAAGAAGTTCCATTGTGTTGCAATAAAACCAATATATCTTCTTTCACAGCTTGTTGTAGTAGACTTAACATCATTTTTTCATCTTTGTATTTCTTTCTATTTTCAGCACTCAGATCTTTAATTGCAATAATCTCCTCATCATCAGTCATCGGCCTAACATATTTCGTCTCAACACATTCCCAAGCATCTAAATAGTTAGCTTGTACCCAGTTTTCAAAACGTCCTTCCCAACCCTTATACTCCTCGATGTTCATGAGCTTAGGCGGTTTTTGCATAGTCCCTGTTTCATTTTCTAACATCGTATTTTGTGCAAGAGTGATCGGGGTAACCAGGGTAGCGAATGCGTTGTAAAATTCCTCTTCCATGTTTCGGTTTATCAAAGTTCACAAACAGTTTGTTCAAGCGAAATTACAATTTTCAAACAAAATTACACACTCAAGCGAAACCCCTTTTCAAACGGAATCACCCTGTTCAAATGAGATTAACTTTGAAGCGGAATACCCTCTCAAGCGGAATACCTTGAAGCGGAATCACTAATTTGAAGCGGAATATGGATTTCAAACGGAATAACCCAATCTTTTCAAGCGGAATACTGGTTCAAGCGGAATTAACCAGTATTTTCAAACGGAATCAGATTCAAATTGTGATTTCAAGCGAAATTAACAGGTCAGTTCAAGCGAAATTATGTTGATGTCATATTCTCGAGCTGTTTTTCAAGCGAATTACAGATTTTATTGATTTTAGATCGAATTAAGATCTGAAATTCTCAAGGTTTTGTTAAAACAGTATTGTGCACATCATGTGTGAAAATCAGGACATTTTGACCGTAAAAAAATTTAAATTTTTAAAAAGAAGATGTAGAAATCAGAATTTGCAGCTGAATTAGTAAGAACTCTTCTTCCTGAGCTCTGATACCAATTGTAGGATCGTTTTCAGACGCAAACGAGTCGATCAGAAGAGTTTTACTCAGTACGAAAGGCGGAAACAGACGTACTGAGGTCAATTCAGCTAGAATATCACTTTAAATTGTCGTATTATTGATTTGAAAGCAATTTACAGCGAGACGACATTTCGGCAGCACTTCGTTGCACAAACCAGAATTCTATCTCTGATTTCGCTTGAACACACATATATATAGTGTTCTGATTCCGCTTGAAAATGCCAATGTGTCAGTTCAAGCGGAATTAACTTAGTTAATTTCGCTTGAATCTGCACATGTCTATTTCAAGCGGAATTACAACCTTTCAAGCGAAATTACCTTTTTAACTCGAACTACGTGCCCTGATCTAACATTCTACAAACAAGACTCGATACAAGACGAAGTCGACAGACGCATGCACCAACACCCGACAACCATAGTGTCGTTTAAAATTTCAAGATTCTACAAACAACGACAATATATATAAGATTCACATCAAATGTCAAAATATCATTAAAAGTCAAATGTGTCGGTTCGAGTTTGTTTAGTGTATACTTATAAATAAAAAAAAGATATAAACAAAACACAAAAGAAATAATAGTAATAATGTCGTAAATGTTATACCGTATCTCGCGAATAATCCGAGTTGACCAGCTGCCTAATTTGACCGAACCGAAACTTTGACTCGAATTGAACATGCGCCGAACTGAACCAAGCCAAGACTGAAATAATAAAACAACCGGTACTTGAATCGAGACACGAAAACTGACCGATCGGAAACAATCAAAACGAGAAACTCGAACCTGGCCTCGCCAAGCTTGAACTGATCCGAAATGAACATGCTGACCCGAGCCCGAACCAACACCACTCGAATCTGCTTGTTGACTTGTGTTGACCGAGACCCTGCGACAACTAACCCGACACCCAACTGACCTGAACGACAAGATTGAAACAAGAATCGATCCAGACCAACCTGAACCGTTACCGACGTCTGCCGCCGCCGTCTGCGACGTCTGCTGCCGCCGCCGTTTACTCTCCCTCTCTCTCGCTTCCTCTCTGTTTCACCAACGATCCTTGCCGGACCACCGAGGAGTGGTGGCCGGCCCTACGTATGTCAACGGTTTCGTCGGCAGGAGCTCCTCTGTGCTCGCCAGTGTTTAAACGAGAGGGGGTGGGTGATGGAGATGAAGGCATGGTATAAGGTGTAGGGGTGAGGGGTGTTGTAGGCAGGTGTCGCCGCCGGAAACGCTGACGGAATCCCGTTTGAAGGAGACTGATGGGGTGTTAGTGGTTCTATGAAGAAGAATTGGGGTTTTTCTTTAGGTCAAAATGTTGAGAAGGGAGTGACACAAGGGTGTCAGCTGGAGTTTTGAAGGGAAATGAGGGAAATGAAGGGAGGTTTGATGTTGGGTCTTGTGTGTTTGCAGTAGATAGATCGAGAGAGAAGAGGAGAGTGAAGATGATGATGATAGTCTGTGTTATGTATATAAGTGCAGACAAAATAGTGAGATGAGAGGGAAATAGGAGGGGTGTCGGCTGAAAGAGAAATGAAGGGATTAGGGTTAGTTTATTTAAATACTAGGTTTTTCACTAATGGACTTAGGCTTGGGCCCAAGGCCCACAAGCCCAATCTCGTGTTTAAGTGGCCCGTAATTCCGACGAGACCCGTTATCAAAACCCGAATGTCATGAAATGTCGTATAATATTATTTTAGGTCCGAAAATATATAAAACGGTATCGAGAGACGATATTTGTCTCGTACGTTCGTTGTTTCGTTAATTAACGCGTGAGTTGTGTCGGTGGTCGTTTCTAATCTGCTTTTCGATCAGTTTTCAATTGAAAATATTAAAATAGGGGAACGGCACGTATTTTCCTAAAATATGAGAATACGGGAAAATACGGGGCGTTACAATTTGTGGCTTTATTTTTAATTGACAATTGTTTTGACGTGCGTGGTTGCTTTATCCGAACATCTAGATATTGTGGTTCAGTTTTTTATTCGAATAACTGATGTCTGTCGTTATGGACATGCAAAAACCGAAATAAACTATGTAGATAGAGTAATTCGGATATTGAACCAAGGGAGGACTGTGGAAAGTGTCGTAATGAAAAGGATTGATTAACTATTACTGAATAAGAAAATCAGTTTGTTTGATTGTGAGAAATAGCTAAATTAACGAATAAAAATTGTGTTTTAAATCAATGAGAAGAAAGATGGTTCCTCCAGATTTCAGGTTTTACAAGTAATTTCAATTATGTGTTTAATCGTAACCTACATAAACATATATATTAAACTTGATTAATTAATTGTGATAACCAACGACTAAGTACTCCGGTCAATACATAACGGGAGGTTATCGAATGATTATCAATTAAAATTTACAAACCCTAACCCCATGTCAAATATATCCCAATTACTAGAACTCTCGGGAACTGAATGCTTTGAAATTAAGGTTTAAATAAACGTAACTGTTTACAATCAAGAAATCAAATCCATGGTGAAAAGCATCGAATGCTTAGATCACCAGGTTAAAACGATTGTATCAAACACAAAATATTCATTAACTTACAAAAACCCTCCATCCGGAGGTAACCAATAGAAAATTAGCCGCTCATCTAGGTTGACTGATGATCTTCGTAGACTTGAAATACGGCTGATTTCCTTCTCCCCCTTGCCGTCTATATGATAGATGATGAAAATATCTCGTGATTGTATGATGATTATTTTTTTTCAAAGATCTGCCCAGCCGCCAACTATCTCAAAAAGTCGGCCCACATGAATTGATGTTAAAGCCCATGTGATGTCGGCCCATTTGTGATGATGTATTATTTGAAAAACAAATTCCAATTCCACCCCAATGTGCCGTGATGATGATGTTTTGTTAACTGTTTGGCTCCTCCCCTCCACGTGATGTTGATGATGATGTCATAGAATCTAGTGATCGGCCCAATCCAAAAGTCCCATGCACTCACGACCAACATGTGTTATCCTCCATTAGTCCAATCATGTGCGGCCCACTATGATGATCGATATGTATGCTGCCAAAATCCAAAAGAAAAACCCTCCAAGTCACCTCAAAGTTTGCGCCCCCAATTCATATATATGTATTAATTTACAACATAACTGATGAACAGTTTCTACAGTGAATTAACGTTAACTGCCGTTAGTTTACTAAGAAAGAGAAAAGATAAAAACAAGGGTTTGGCTCTCCTCTCTCTTTCAATCCTTTTCTCTCTCTCATATTTCTAGGGTTTCAACCGCTTATCGTTTGTTAGATCTGCACTCTTCCGCCTCCATCTCTTCCGATTTCCTAGGGTTTGTGTTGCTTTCATCCTCATTGCTTCTATATACAATGTGATTTTTAGTTTTTCTTTCGATTTTGTGTGTCGTGTACGGCTGTTACTTGTATATATTAAAAACTCCCGGTCTCCGACGAACGGCCGGTCTCCGGCGAACGGCCTTACGAATGCTCACCTACCACCCATGGAACCTAAGATGCACGGGGATGAGAGCGGTGATGAGGTGGTGGCTCCAAGTCGAAACAGAGACGGAGAGGGTAAAGACGGTGGCGGCTCAAGGGTTTTCCGGTGGTCTCCGTCTGTTTCCGGCAAAGATGGTAAGAACCCGAACCTTAATTCTTTTCCCGTTGAAGTAGATTCTGTTAACGATCGATCCTTAATTCTTTGACTCGGATTTGAAACGAACGTGTTGCGTTATTGCTATCGGTCGTCTTCTCCGGCGCATCGGAGGATTAAGGAGTTTCCTCTTAGCTCTGATGCTATTTTCAAGCAGGTTTTGTTTGTTTATTGTTTACTTGATACTTGGTAATAATTACTGTTGAAGTCATTCTTGGTGTGTTACTTTGCTGTTTAATCGCTAATTCTGGATATAGTTAAGCATTATTCTGATTATAGGTGGTGGTATTGATTGTGATGCGTGAAGTGTGTTGTTAGTATGAACAGTATGTATTTAAAGATACAAACACAAAAACAAACACTTAATATGCATATGTAATTTATTGCTTCTAGATCTTGTACGGTTAGATTCGCAAAATCGCTTACCCTTGGATTTGCTAAATCGGTCATTTTCTCACAAATCACAATGGAAGTTGAGAATTGTTTTCTCAGATTATTTCAGTTGATATGGATTCTCTCACAACCGATTCACAGCTTCTCACTTCTCATTTTATTTTTGTTTGGTTTACAAAAAGACTTGGCGTGCAAGCAGGAAGGTTCGAATGGGTTAAACTGTTTTGAGTCATTATTTAATTTGTTAGTTTTTATTTCAATCAAGGGTTTAGGTTGACGTGAATTAGAGGCTTATTGAAGTTAATAGTCTGGATAACTTGAGGAAAAAATGCACTATTTATTTGATATTAATCAAGTGTATACAACTTATTCAAGAGCATAACTTCTATATGAGCCAAACGTACATTTAATATAAGTTTTATTAAAAAGATTGTTGTTTGAGATCACTAGAAAAATAAAATTTTAATGTTTTTATTAGTGTTGAAGTTTTTTAAGAGATCTTATATGTGTTTTCTTCCAAGTAACCGGCACCAATAAAAGCAAGAAGCAAAGGATTCCTGTCAGAGATCCTGTCCAGGTAAAATGATTCATATGTCATTATTTATGTTGTGCGTTATAATGGCATGTACTTATTATTATTAACCTTCGATATATCTTCTTAACTGAGCTTGCTATCACCTGGCAGCAGCAGTTTGGTATGCAACCATGGCAGGTATGTTCTCATATCCCGTGCCTTGCCTTGCCTTGGCATTTGAGTTGGTTTGGTCTCTGACATAGGCCCCCTTGGTGTAGAACCAAGCCTTTTGGCTGCAACATTAGTTGTGTTGTCGCAACCCCTCATGTTCTCATTCTTTGCATTAAGTCTCAGGGCAAGTGTTTTTTTCCCAA